>LOND01023402.1:0-13798 GCA_014220965.1 Paragonimus kellicotti
GGAATACTATAACAATTACCTGCCGATATTATATACTTCAATGAAGAGGAAAGAAAACAATTATATCGCGTAAAGCTTTTGTCAAGAAAATATTATACATACATTATTTATCATATTACATGTGATCACTCCGCATTTCTCCATTTAACGCGTAAGATTGTGTCTTTTTCTCACTCTTGAAAACATCTGCTATGCGAGGAAATTTTCCGCGATGAACGGACGTTAGAAACCCCATATTGACCGAGCAGTTCGCGACATTTTCAACTTTTTGACGTTCTGGAACAACCGAAGAAGTCCTGCGCTGGAGTTTGCTCAATTCTTCGCCGGATTTTGGAAATTCCCGTCCTCCCTTGCCCGAGCCGAATTGCTTCAAAATTTTCCGTAGCCAATTATGTCAAATAACGGCGGAATCCCTCGAAGATGCATTTGCACGTATTTCTCGGCATGACCTTGAAATATTTGAAACATCGTCCCTCGTAGAGACTCTTGGTTTGCCACGCAGATTATTTTGCACATATTTCTACTATTTTGACCGTTGGCATCATTGCGATTGTTTGTATGCATGTCTGCTTTTCTCTCGGTTTGTACGACCGTCCAAGGTCAAATAAATTATAACAACTTCCGGTCGCTCGCTGCTGGTTTGTCATCATTTGCTTTTGTCGTGCTTCACTTAAATCTTGCTTTCCCAGTCCACTTGCAATAAACGTCGTCGCCCAGTATCTTGGTTTTCTGGTTTTATCATTGTGGAGATCAGGTACAGTTCTAGACGGGAACGTCCAGTTCTCTACAATTTGGTGAGCCCGACGTGACGTAGTTGGCCACCCAACGTTCCAAGGTGCATAAACACACACGAAGCCCAGTCTCCTCATTCGGTCTCCCAGATGCCAGGTTTTCGCACGTCCACTTAGATTTAGTTGGACCCTTGCCGCCTTCACGTGGCTACGTTTACATTTTAACCTGTGTCGACCGATTTTCAAGATGGCCGGATGCCATCCCACTGAAGAATTGCTCCTCTGAGGCTGTCGTGCACGCTTTCTTGGAACGTTGGGTGGCCAACTACGGATGCCCTACAACCATTACGACGGACCGCGGTTCACATTTCGAATGCTCAACATTCGAAGCTATGACGAACTTTCTTGGATGCCGACGCATTCGTACCACGGCATACCACCCGTCCTCGAATGGTTTAGTGGAACGTTTCCATAGGCAGCTTAAAGCTTCGCTTTGTGCCACCACTAATCCGGCATGGAGTGAAGTCCTCCCTCTTGTACTTCTAGGGATTCGAAACACACTGAAGGCTGACCTACAATGCACCCCGGCAGAATTGGTTTATGGCTGCACATTGCGTCTGCCTGGTGAATTTGTTTCGCCCCCTTCATTAACGTCTTCTCTTCCCTCGACTTTTGCTTCTAAATTATCCCAATATATGCGGCAGATACAACCAACACCGCCCCGTGAACAAAATAGGCCAGTGCAAATGCACAAGGATTTGGCCACCTGTTCACATGTACTCGTCCGGTGTGATGAAGTACGCAAGCCGCTCCAGCCACCTTACTCGGGCCCCTTCAGAGTGCTTCGACGAGCATCGAAGCATTTCACGATCGACCGTCATGGTCGTCATGACACCGTTTCCGTCGATCGTCTCAAAGTCGCATATGTTGACGACGACATGGCCCGAGCTTCTCCGCAGGCATCTGCAACAGCCGGACACCCCTACACCACCTGCCCCGCGCCACACGCGATCAGGACGTCGCGTCCATTTCCCAGCACGTTTTGTTGAAGTTGTTTACTACACGTAGTTTGTTTTCTTTCCCAGTAACCTTCCATTTTAGAAACAAAAAAAAACGCAAAACACAAAAACGACAAAAAAGAACATTTTACGCAACACAACGTGCAGTTCAATAGCCACTGAATGGTTACAATGGTGAGCCTGTATATATTTTCTTTTGCTCGCCAGGTACTCATTTTCTTTCTACATTATAGGTCGCGCGCAGGTCACGGTGGGGGGAGAGCACACTCCCGTCTGTCGTTGCAGCAGTGGGGAAAGCCTACCTCCCATCTTTTTCTCCTTGAGTTTTGGTGGGTTGGGTAGCCCGCTCCGACAGCACCACCTTAGGGACGCATGGACGATTCCGGATATTGCAAGCGGACTGACCCCTCTTCATCGTCACCAACCTTCTTTAACGTGGCATACGTAGCGGTTCTGGAATACCCCTGCCCCCCACTCACCCCACGGTAACTTCTGTGTCTCTAACTCAGTTTTCTTTTGTTTTGTCGAAGGCTTTCAAGCTGGAAGCCTTCTAGGGGGACATCTGTAGAGACACTCTTGGTTTGCCACGTATTCCAACTGTTTTGCTACTTATTTTGACCGTTGGCATCATTGCGATTGTTTGTATGCATGTCTGCTTTTCTCTCGTTTTGTACGACCGTCCAAGGTCAAATTAATTATAACAACTTCCGGTCGCTCGCTGCTGGTTTGTCATCATTTGCTTTTGTCGTGCTTCACTTAAATCTTGCTTTCCCAGTCCACTTGCAATAAACGTCGTCGCCCAGTATTTTGGTTTTCTGGTTTTATCATTGTGGAGATCAGGTACAGTTCTAGACGGGAACGTCCAGTTCTCTACACTCACTAACCTTGTATAAGAAAAATTAGTGTAACATTCATCTTTTGAACAGAATCTGAGGAATGAGCGAACTATTTCTCTTACTGATGTGTGTATCAAACTTTCGTAAACCGCAACCTATCTCTGTCTGATTATGCATTCTTTTGTCAGCAGACTTCATGTTGTCTTACAATGTAAACATTTGTTGATTTGTAACGCCTGTAATTATCTGTCATGATCGCGCACATCCGAGCGTGTCTCTCACGAATGCGTTGAGAAATATATATTATATCAGATGAGAGAAACACCCTGTATTCCTAGGAAGTTTCCCAGGCTCACGAGTAGAGCATCGTCATCATTAATTTCGGGTGACGTAGCCGTTCATATCACCATGACCCAACCCTTACTCTCACCTCCACCCCGCTAGCGCTCCACAATGACCACACTACAACCCACTTTCACCCCCGCCGAAAGATAATGCTACCTTTGTTCTTTTGACATGAAAACTAAATTCAACAACGAGTATGTTGGCCCATAAGAATGCGCAGTGCTTGAACCGCTGAACCACACGTGCACTTATTGCGTAAACGCACAATTAAGTATCGCCATGAAATTTTGAACTGCTGAACAACTGCGTCGAGAACTTGCACACTGGAAACCGACGGGTCTGGCTGAGAACACTTAAGCAATAATTGAGTGATTATTGCTGACCGTAATGTTGCACTGAGGATATGAAGAAATGAAAAAGTGATTGCAGAATTGGACTGTGTAACTAAATAAACAAAGTTGTCGTAACAGGGTGACGAAAAAATTGTACTAAGAGTGAGTTTTCATGAAAAAATGCAAATTCATCCTCCAACGCAAGTTGTCTAAATTTGTCAATATAAAGACATAATGACACAATAAGTACTTGACCAAATGACCTTTAAGAAACATTCTAGCTCACCGCTCTGCAACTTTCATATCTCCGGCACTTTCTGCCAAGTTTGGATGGCCGCATGGAGCATCAGGCCGTCATCTGGCTGAGTAACCTTCCGCGTGAAGATAACCTATGCAGATGCAGGGTAAGTGTGAAACAAACAGAACATCTCACCCCTGATGATCGACGAAGTCTGACTGCCCCGAGAAACATTTATCAGGTTGTTTTCTGGAATTTATTCGTTTTCCGAACACTGGATGGGGTACGTTTTGCATCGCGTGAGTAACCAGGCCATTCAGAGCTGGCGTTCTAAGAGGACTGAGGCATGCTTGATTAAAAATAGTGATCCGTCAGTAACAGTGAAGCATGCCAGTTGGTACGCGCCAGTTCATTTGCCCCACGGCAATTCCGTCCGAAAACAACATCCTGAAGCCAAGATCTGAATAGGGAGTGTCACGTGGATGCGTGGCACCACGCACTGAGACGTGGACGCTGTATTTTGAAGTGGCTGTCCCAGCTGTCTAGGTATTTCCAAAACTTCCGTGGACAAGAGGGCTAACCGCTCATTCACTTGGTCTAGCACAGCTGAAGAAACAGAATTAACAGAAGGCAGGTACACCCTTGCCAGCACCGGTGACGACTTTACCGCTAGTGCTTGTACCGTCAATATTTGTGATATTTATCAGTCTATGGTGAGGGTTTAGGGAGACCGGCAGAGGTTTCGGTGGCAGGCTGAATTGTAGGTGACGCGGAGGAGAGGAATACGACGGCGACGGAGAAGGAGGGGGTAGGGTACTTCAAAATGGAGACTTTGTTTCCTGGAAGCACGATTGTTTTGCATCAGTTGAGTAATATTTGAAGCGCTTCTCAGAGGGACCGATAAAAATGGTGGCGTCTGATAAGAATGACTGATCCGGCAAGTAATGCTGCGTACGTTCCCATGCCAAAAGTTTGGTGCATGGAACGAAATGTTCCATTCAAAAACTTACTGCCCTTGCACACAGACCTGACCGGAAACGTAGCGTAACTGGTCCACTACAGTTTACCAAAGTTCGCGCACTTCCTAAAGTAATGGGGCTTTGGGCATCTGACCAAAGTAGCCGACAACGCGCAGCTGGTTGGTGCAACAACCATGATCCCAATGTTAAACGAAAAAAAGACATCTCTAGTTGATTTTGCTTTTCACACCTTAAACATCTGTAAGGTTACCATGAAAAGACAGTGTAGGCCGTACTTTATATTTTAAATGAATATAAAAATGAGCACAGGTGCCCGGCCATTTCAGTGCGGAAGTTATACACATTTACCAAAAATATTTGACTGCCTCTGTGAAAGTAAAATTATTGGACTGTTGTTTTTACAAAAATGGACCAGACCCTAGAATCTATACAAAGAATAAAAAATGGAGCAACCGCTTTAAGCCCAGTGTAGCATACAAAATCGTGAAAAGAAAGACCGCACGTTATACATGGTTTACCATCTACAACTACGAGGTCATTTAAGGGAACAACGGAATACCGTCCACAAACGACTTACGACATTCGGGTGAACAACGCCAACTCAAAAGTTTCACGATACGTCAACTGGCCTCTCGGCACTTCGGATCAGCCCGAATTTCTAGATGCATTGAATGGTTTAAGTTTCTGTACTAGGGAAGTCATGCTCCTATGCACCCCCGTTTTGTTCGATACATGGAATACTCGAAAGGAAACCCGGAACCTATATCTAGTTGACCGTGGTTTATAACATCGTCAGGTAAGTGGAAGAAAAAATGCATGTCGCGCATCATCCCTCGTGGACAATACACATCTTCAAATTGTAACTGAATACAATAAGGCTACGGACAAAACTCAAGTAAATGTTATACAGAAGTGTGGCACAAAAGATGTACACTAATGTATAAAGCTAATAAATGGTTAAGGTGTAGTTCATCAAGGACTATTTAAAGCTACATGTGTTATACCTAGACGAAATTCTCTGCATTCTCTCACTTTCCATTTGCCCATCTCATTCCGACCACGTCACCCGCGATGAAGTTCGTGTGTTAGGCGCTCGCTAAGCCGGAGTACACTATTGTGTATTAACGAAACATCACCTGCTGGAAGTCGAGCGTTCGTTCCAATGTGTTTAACACTTAACTTAGCAACTCTCGGGCACGGAATGCCGATAATTAGTGGGGAAGGAAGTAATTATATCAAGTGAGAGTTCGGTGAACGGAGATGTTTGAGTAAACACATCACGTCGAAACCTAATATCCGTGAGTGAAAGAGCATCAGTAATAAGAAAAATTACGCTGTTAAAGTTGTATATGTAATTGTATCACAGCTGTGATATCCACCGTGAACGACAGGTTGTTTCTCAAAAGACTTAGCAGGCTTCGGACGAATAATGGAAGCAATGGGTAGCTTGCTAGGAGAATCACAGTCGAAAGCCTTCAGTTAAAGTCTTTAAGTTAAGGAATGACATGCACCAGAAAATTCCTCGATGTGTAAATGCTTAAGGCATCCACCATAACTACGGACACTGCAGGGGAAACTAGGAACTGGGTCAATAAGACGGCACGGAGTAAGTCACAGTGTGTCGGATTCAGTCAGTTCTCATTACCGAAAATAGCGACGATGAAAGCGGGTTCCGCACGTTGACCCCCACGTATTGATATTGACCTTGGAAAAAAAGCATACAGCGAGATACCTCAAGCTAGCGCAGAGCGCGGCGAGTTTTGAGTTCATCCGCAAGGCGGACATTATAAAGTGGGTAGATTGACTGGAGAAAGCTGGCAAAAACCAAAACCATTCAAAATATACAAATTGATGAGACTATCAAAATACTATATGTTACGGCCACTACGTAACTAGTCCTCAGAAGGTTAACAAGATTTGCACATGCCTTCATTATTCCAGAGAGGGAAAAAAATATTTCGTCCTTTTTTGTTGCCCACAGTTACAGGGTAATACACAACGAATGACGACATGGGGTAGGAATTGTCAAAGTCCGGGTAAGGGTCGGTCGATGATGGCTGATGCGCTGATAGGACGCCTTTGTTTAGATTATTTAATCCGGTGTGTCTTTTCTCTATCGCAGCGGACTGCCCAACTCTAAAAACTCTTGAGAGAAAAGGGGGTTAGGTTTGTCCAGTGCTGTACGATAGGTAACTGAGGAGTTGTCTCTCCACGCACCATCTTAGGATTTTCTGAAACTGAGGGAAATCATGGTGAAGCACCGGCATGACAAGCTGGAAGGGACAACTAACCGTGCCAACGTATCCTGTCGGCTGATAATACTTTCACTGCCAACAACCTCACAGACTGCAAATTTGAGTGCCGCTGCTTTTGGTTTCCCCTTCTTTTCGTTCTCCTGTCTGAAGTTTTTAGACTTAAGAAAGGGAAACTGCAACATGTGAACAAACTTGGTCCCGAACAAAGCCGTTTGTGGTGTGGACCTGACGGTGTATCAGATTACTTCAAAAGGCGTGAGAGTGAAAACAGCATGTCTTCAGCGTGCTAAAAATATCCATTAACCCATAAAAGAATAGGTAGACCGGTAACAATAAAGTTTTTCGAGATCGTTGACTCTAGACATATCAACCCAGAGTAGCAGGAGTTATCAAACGGACAAAGACGAGAAAGGATGAGCATATATATATATATTCGAGAAACGTCACTTCAGAAATAAGAAATTATCTGCTTGCGAAGCTCCCTATTAAGACGATCATGCCCAGAGGTGAAGGGAGCACGGGTGGGGGGGTGCGAGGTTGTCGACAACCGCTGGGTGTTTCTGGGAAGGAACGCTCTTTGTTGCCACCAGGGATCCCGGGTGAGAGACGTCACATGCCGACGAAGGCGCGGCTAGTGATTTCTTCACAACTGCTAGTTTCAGCCAATCCGCAAAGGTTACTCTGCTGTTGCGGTTGCAGCTAACGGTAAAGGCCTTCGTGTCTCCTACGAGGTCGAGATAAGAGCCGGTGTGTGGGGTTTGCGACGGATGGCGCTGGTTATCCGCACCTGCAAAGACACGAGTACAAGAGGACAATTTAACTTGTACATGCAGAGTTGACGATTGCATTCTAAAGTGCACCGGGGTTGGGGTTTGCATGTGGTGCGCTAAACGAGCCATATAGCTACCGTGACATGAAGATGCCAGACGTACCTGTAAGAAAACTCCTTTGCCGGAGGTGCCCGATTCTAGGTATCAGTGGCTGGCGAAGCAACCATGGCTGCCAAATCAATGCCATTGTCAGCAGATGCGCTGAGGTTATGGACGCGTGAAAGAGCGTCAGCGACAGTGTTTTCGGTACCTGAGACATGTCGTATATCAGTCGTAAACTGAGAGATATAGTCCAGGTGCCTAACTATCTTTGGGGAATGCCTGTCGAATAAGACGTTTAAAGGTTAAATTAACGGTTTGCAGTCAGCTTAAACCGTGAAGGATCTGCCGCCCACCGAATGACGGAAGTAGCGGTTGTACGATCTTCCACGAAGACGTTGAGCAACGCGTAGCGATTAACCAACGATCCCAAATAGTCAAAACAAGATTGGATCACAATGCTACGGTACTATTGAACAAATTATCAAAGTTAATAATTAGACAACCTCAACAGTTTCGATCGACGGATCGCTTTTCGGTAATAGAATTACAGTTTGCTGCCAAACAGGCTAAAGATGAACTATAATCACATAATATGTCATTCATACCCAACAGAGTTCTCCTGAGCAGTCAACAAGTTCAAACAATGGGGACGAGCCGAGCTCCAAAAAAGGTGATGCACGCACCACTCAAGCAAAGTACAATAGCCGGCAATTGGCTATTCGCACAACTATCAAAATTGACGCGACAAAACAAAAACAACCAGGTCAAGGTCCAGTTAATGGCCAGAAACAGGAGGGGTATAATATACAGAGATAAATATTTGGTGGGGAGATAGGGTTGGGTCGGATTTTCACATGACTGAACTCGGAGGTCGATAATACGGTTGCATAAGTGGATGGCCAGTAATTCTCTACCCAACCTGCTGTAACGGTATTCCGCGGGTTGTAAACGTTTGAGGGAAAAAGCTTTGTCAAAAGTGTCGGTTACAATTAACAGCGGTATATATGCATCAGGATGAACACGGGGTGCTAGGTCGGCGACCGCGTTCTTGTATTCAATGGACGCAATGAATGCAGCCTCTGTGAACTGAAATTTTTGTTCACCCCCACAGAGGAGGTCGGTCATTGGTTGAACAATATCTGTGCTGTGAGTCATGAAACATCGGCAATAATTTACCAAACCGTTGAAACGACGAGGTTGCTTGAGAGAGGCTGGCTTTTGACATCCACTGATGGTGCTGATTTAATCAGTGAGTGCGGCGGTTCCCTCTTCTGTGATCTGGTGACGCAGAAACTCTATTTCGATCTTACTTCGTTTGTATTTGTTCAAGTTGACTTTGTCGCCAGGTTCGGTCAAACGTTCCCATAGGGTGCGACGATGCGTGAGCCGTTCCTGTTGAGAAGAACTAGTGACTAAAATATCTTTTACTTAGGAGTAGACAAAGTCCAAACCGCATATCACTTCATAAGTAAGTTTAGAAAAGTTTGAGCTGCATTGCTCGAATCAAATTGCATTGGAAGGCGTTTGAAGAGGCCACGAGGGGTGATAACCGTGGGGTAAACGCGCACCAAAGTTATCTCGCTGAATACTTATGAGCAGGTAGTCACATCCTGCATTTGCAGGTTTAGGGACCAGTCAAGTACGTTACTTTGTTGAGCCCGCGGTAATCACAGAATGGGCGCCAGTTGTTTGACTTCTTGGGGACCGAATACATTAGCAGTGCTTATGGGTTGTCGGAAAGGCGCACGATTATTCCGAGTTCGAGCAGGTGCCCGAATTCCACCTTTGCGAATTTGAGTTTGACAGTAGCCAACCAGCGAGGCCGTGGTGAGACTGGGGGTCGTTTAATGTGCATTTGGTGTGTGACATTGGAGGACAATGTTGGGACGTTGTTGGGTGTGCGAACGATCTGTAGGTACTTAGCAAAGGTATCCACTGATTGCCCAAGGGCGGTGGGTTGGGTATGTGTGGATTTTACGGCGGCAATATTCGTGTGTCTGCATGGTATGCTTAGCCTAATGCTGGAATCGATCGCCAGACGGCGTCTCGTATCGACCAGCAGGTCGAAATGCCGGAGAAAATCGATGTCAATTATGGCGAAAGGTACAGCGGCAGTTGGAAACACCCAGCAAAATGTCCGTCGGATGCTCACCTCGAGGGTGAAATAGCGCTGCCCATACGTGGTTTTAGGTATGTCACTTGCAGCACTTCGCTATGGGTTGTAGGGTTTTAGCATCTCGTCCTTTGTGAACGGAAACACGATAATCTGCGCCCTCCTGCCAACCGGGAACGTGTTTCCCGTTTCTACATCCCGTACAAAAATGAGGCGACAGAGGAGAGTCAGCGCCAACGGCATTGTTTGCCGTTGTAATTCGGCTGCTGAGTTTGAGTCGCCTCGATGATGCGTATTTGCAGGGTTTGGTGCACCGTCTACCATGGTTATAGAAACCTTCGTGGTACTAACTACAGTCAGTTTCTGACCGCAGTGTATGTCGCCTGTTGGATATGTTAGGTTGACAATCTGAGGAACGGCTTGAAGAAATTTCGTTTGAGCCGTGTCAGAAAGCTTCGATTTCTGCCCTCGGTTTTCCTATGCTATTTGGTCCACGTTTTGATGCATGCTTCCTAGAAGATGTGAAATAGGGTGTGCTAAACTCAAACAACCGGTGGTTGTTGAAAAACTCTACTATCTGATCGGCAATGTCGGCTTTCTTGGCAAGGGTTTGTAAACGAACGACGGAAACTTTTGTTTGCGTTGCTTCCAAGAATCTTTCACGCCGGAGTTCCCGGAGGAGAGCTTCTTTCATATGCGTGCAGCCGATGAGCTGATACGTATCTCCTAGAATTTTTGCAATGCATTTTTTCCCAGCTTCCGGTCGTTGGGTAGCTGTTGCGAAGGTATATTTTGTAGGGTAGGGCCCGATTAGTAACTGCCCTTTTTAAGGCTTCATACTTGTGCTCTACCGGTTGGTTCACTATTGCCTCACAAAGCTGCATGGTGGATTCACCCAGAAACCTTGCTTACAATTTTAAAAAAACCTTGATTGATCAGACAAATTCCGCTGTTGAAAAATTCTACACCTAAGTAGATGAACCGAGGTAGTGAGTTTATCTACAAAAACGGAAGGGACATTAAATCACTAGAACCGACGAAAGGGCTGTAACCGTGAGTACATAAAATTTCAAATATTGTGTAATGGTCACACGGTTAAGAGTTATCAGGAACTACATGTCAAACCGAATCAAGAAGATACATAAATGACTGTATTTAACGTACACAAAAAGAGGGAATAACAACTACTTACGCGTACGTAAAATAGTGAAAATATGTAAACGAACGTACTCACTGAGCCGCAATCGACGACATTGGGGAAATGTTCGAGAGTTGTGGGCCCACCAACTCCTAGAGACGGTCCATCAGAATACCCCTCAGTCAGTACTCACCATCGGAAACTGATCGATGATGAAGAAGAAAGACTCAACACGTCGACCACAATTCATTGGTATAGAACCTGGAAAATAGATCGTGAAGAGAAGCAGGTCAAGCTAGCGCGACATGTAGCAGGTTGCGAACTTAGCCGCGGGATGTAGACCAAAAAATGACAGAGCGGTGTAACAACCCGTTTTCAATCATCGCCTCCCAGAACAACATAAGCCTGCTTGACACAAAGCAGGAAAAGCTGACTGGATCGGGGAAACTTGGGCTCCTGTCGCGAAACCGCGTATCAATGGCTGAAAAAAAGTAGGCAGAAACAAAAAACGTCTAAAGCGTGAAATTGAACGCGACAGTTGAAATCCCTACATACTGTGATGCCTAAAAGTGTTGCTCGACATAAATTGGGTGCTGTACGTCTGCAACGGTAAAGGTCCAGTGGAATTGCCGACGGAGACCAAGGTCGAGAGTGAGTAGTTTCTCTCCGTAGGTCTGTATGGTGGTGCGGTTAGCGGCCTGTAAGGTATACGACACTGGCTTGAGGACTTGCTTGTCACCAGTGGGTGGAATAAAATTAACCTCAGCGCCCGAATCGATGAGGAAATCGATGAACGTTTAGCGGACGAATACATAAAACAGACGACACGAAGTACGAGCCAGTGGCAGCCGTCGCCATTACTGACTGGCTTGGTCGTTTCCCGTATGGCTTTCATCCTTCCGTAAGGAACAGGGCTGGTTGCGACGACGAGTACGTGTACCAAATCAACGGTGGTGATAGCACACATCCTTGTCGAAGTGTCGTATGCGCGACCTAATTCGTGGGCGGGACTTTGAGAGTGTTGTGGGTGTACCGTTCTTTGTCGCTAGCAATTTCGTAGATGCTATCAGCAAGGACTTTTGTGAAAACTGCTCTGGCAAGTTTGAGACGTCCTGTCGGAGGGTGTCGGGCTGTAAGACGCCTGCAAATTGAGCTACTTGCTGAGGAGCGTAATTGTGATGCACCTGGTCCGCCAACTCTGCCAGTTTGGTCAACGGTGTGTCCTTCTCCAAAACAGCCAATGTGTGACGGAGCTCGCGGGGGAGATTCTGAGGCCACAAACTCCGCCACAACTACCGGTCGTTGACAGTCTGTTGTCTTGTAAAGTACTGTTGCATGTATCGAGCAACTGTGAAGGAGTGCGATCTCCCATTTCGACGCCAGCAAGGAGCTTGCGAAGGTTGTCTTCGTCAGAAGCTGCCATCCGGTTAATAATGGCTGATTTGATGACATTGTACGGGTTATCAGCTGGACGCTCATAAATTATATCAGCAACTTCCGCAGCCACGGTCTCAGGTAAGTTCGAGACGACGTAATTATACATGGTGCGCTGTGAGTGGATTCGCCGGAAGTCGAAAATACCTTCAATTCCTGCGAACCATGATCTAGGGTTTCTACTGCCAAACTCAGGAAGCTCAATCACGACAGGGTTCTCCGAGGCAGTTGTCTCCTGTTCAATATCAGAAGGCATAGTAATGGGGAGAGAGAAAACAGGAGATTAAAGATAACAAGATTACGGGGAGAACTATAGGAAGAGGACTGCGGGATGAACAAAGCTTAGCTGTCTCCGAGCAAGCCACGTGACCATACGTCTATCAGAGCCGAGTTTTTCACGAACAGGTTCATTGGCCCATGGAATTAGCTACCTGAGCTTGTAATCTAGATGAATTCGTCGAATCGTTTAATATGCGCCGGGTCTTGGATAGGCTAGTTCACTCTCTGAAACGACATCCTCCCTGTAATATTATGGCCTGTTGATTGAAGTAAGTTTGTGGCTTGCGCAATAATGGCTACGGCAGAAATTGGCTTGAAGGTCGTTCCAAACGAAAAACGGTCGTCTTGCCGCAGATTCTTAATTTTAAATATTTTTGGAAATGTTACCATTGAACTTTCGGACAAGTTATCGACAGTTCATCAACTGTAATTAAGTATTTTCAGTGAGAAAATTGGAATACGTCGAATAATTGCCAAAAGTACCAGTTTGATGATGAAAACAATTCCCACCATTTTGACAAAAGCAACCCATTATTGACGTTAGCCCACTTTTCAAGTATTATAAATATGCTCATTGCAATCTTCGAGATGAAATACGTCATTCTATAGCCTGAGAGTGCTTCATTTTGTGTGGTTTCGAAGATATGGTCGAAATGGAAATATACGACCACACAATGTTGGCATTGCATTTCAACAAGAACACTGAACACATTTGATAGCGAAACCTGTATGACAATGTTTCGAGCTTCCTTATCTATGCCATATTTATGCTATTTCTCCTCTGAAGGATTTCAGGTAGATACCAGTCGATGAAAAGTTGTTCTTGGAATGACACTATGAGATGGTTATAACCATCTCATAGTGTCATGGAAATATATTTCCATCTTCGGTATATACGGAACGGCGTAAAAAAGGATAGTATGTCCCGCTCTATCACCGAGAATCTTCAGAAGTTAAATTCTATTCACTCTACTGCATTGTTTCCAACTAGATTGAGGTCGCGTGTCGTTCATACGAAACAGTATACGGAAACAGATGAACTCAAGCTGCCTGCCGATCACTGGGAGGTATACCTCTCAGCCAGTCACAACTTGATGTCCAGAACGCCACTTATCTATCGTGGCACAGAGAAATATTTCAATCAACATGACAATCAACGGGATCAAAAATGATGATTAGCATGTACCTCAAACGCTTTGAATACACGTTTCTCACTACTTCGTGCT
>LOND01023408.1:0-14423 GCA_014220965.1 Paragonimus kellicotti
TACCAGACCGAAAAACCCAGAGTGCTTTTGTCCGACCTGTACGAACAACAAATGAGCAACAAATGTGACTAAGACAGTTAATCGCGAAATATTCAAAAGCGTGTAGCACTCATTATTCTGAGACGTTTATAGTTCACTATATTCCAACATTAACCAAAAAACATTCGGTAACGATAGCTAAACGATAACCAGGCCCGACTACTACCACAGGTTTAGGCCAGCTGCCCTGACTGAATAAGGTGGCCTGACAGTTAACGGGTTAGGCACAACCCTGTATGTCACATAGCAGATGATGAGTGAACAAGTTCCGACGAAAAGCTTGAAAACTTCGATTGCATTGTGAAATAGGCTTTAGTTCATCCTGAAAATAACAACTGAACCTGCAAACAGAAATCGAAATACAAAGAGGAAGCCACAACGGTGAAAAATAGAGGCCAACAAATTTTCAGATACAAGCACATCATAAAATGTGGAACACATACCACGTCCAGCAGCACTTGCAGCACAGTAGCCTAACATTATGTGATCCAACCGACATGGATTATACGATTTTCATTAGATCCGTTATCCGTCTTGAAACCAGAGCCTTTCCAAAGACACACCGACTGATTTCACGGTAGTTTACACGACCAGACAAACATGGACCAACATTATAAATTCATCTGCATTATCTTTGTGAGAATAATCTAAGACCCCGAGCCGAATCGACTGCACAACGATTCGCAAACCTTAACACCAATCGACTACCGGACGTCTTCACGAGGTCACGTTCAACAAAAGTTGAAAATTCACTACATCCGTCTGCAACCATTGTGAACATCTCATCAGCAGACTTAGGGTGCGCGTACATATACTGGTGGACAGAAAAACGGATAAATTTAGTTAGCATCGATTAGTCGACTCGTACCTGATGTGAAAAAGACACGGTCCACGAACGCAAACCCGCTGCGCGTTTCATGTGTACCGCCTGCACATCCAATAATATAGAGAAAATATAGCAACTTGTTAGTGCTCCATAATTCTATACATCGGTCGACTGCACACTTAGTGGATACCGTTCAATCATTTGATTAGGCCCGAGCCCATTGAGCTCGAGGTGCTGATCATTCGGTGGTCGATTGGTATGCGGAAAGTGAGTTGATGTCACGATTTTGCGACAGAAGACTAGTTGGAAAAGTACGTACATGGTAGGTCAAAGGTAAGCAATTTAATGATGACATGCATATTCCCACAATGTAAGTTATGTGATTTGGCCCACGTATAAAAGTTATTACCTGGTTGATTGGGAAGAGTGTCAACATTTCCGGATCAAACCGTTTAGAATACAAGGATCTACTGTCCACAGTGTCCAACAGGAATGACCAGATAATTCAAGACGATAATTACCTGATCAAGCGATATAATTTTGCATGTGAGTCCAGGTCATCCTACAAAGCAAACGCTAACCGCTCCACAGATAATTCATGCTGTAACGTAAAACCGATAGTGAACTGGCGCACCATACGACTTTGAATTGCAGCCAACCGTTATCCATCTTCTTTGTAACCCAAAATCACCAGTCTATGAGGTATCCAAAGAAGTGGACTCGACTGAACATTAACCAGTCAACTCAACAGCGGCCCACTAACAACTTTTGTTCTACAATCCCATTTTGCTTTAGTAGTGATGCTGCGTGTTGTTAGCAAACTGCTTCGTACAAATCTGCGTTCACCATTTGATGTGCGTAATACAAACGAACGACCGCGTCAGGATTTCAAAGATAAATGATAGAGAACAGAATTTCATCGATTGGTCTGCGAAGGGAATGGCCGGTGTCAGGATCCTCGAGAAACGCAATCGAAAAATGAGTTAAAAGCCAAATGCTAGCCATAGCAGTCCACCTTCTGTTGGCAACGTAAGAAGTTCTATTCAGAGTGACATCCTGTCGATGAGAGCGTATGACAAGGTAGTACATCGGTCAACCTCTGGTGGCATAATGCAGAATTGTCCATGCTGGAACTCAGGCTCGTTTTAGACGAATTCAAGACTTTTTCGTCATCTCACAGATAACAAAATATTTTGTTCGCAAACCAAATCCATCACATTTGTTCATCGATCCTAACTGTGCATAATGCACCGTCCATATCCATAAAATTAAAAATCCGTTCGCATTCCAGATAGAGTGGCACTCCTTTGAAAGAAATGTGTACTAAGTGAATTGTATGTGAAAAGTCTAGTTTGTCTAGCACAGGACGGATGAATGAAAGTATGACAATATGAATCGATATGTCAGTGTACAAATAAAAACATTGCTCAAAACTGTGATATGCAGTAGATACAGACGGACGGTTCGATAACCAACAAGGGATATCAGAAAAACTTTTGACATCGAGTAACTGGTATGTTTTTTGCAACCAGCAAGAACAGGCCCTTGACAGAACCATAGAAGGATATCCGAAAGCCTAAGTAATGTATACTAAAGTGGAGTGTGAAGCGAAAATGCTCTAGTGAAATTGATCAGCAATTGCTGAAAACAGCGAGAGAAGGGATAAAATTAGCCTCGATTAGAGTAACGTTCTGTACCTATGAACGTACTAAGAAAACCTTGTGAAAACAGTTGGAACATCATGCCACACAACGCCATACACGCCCGCATTCAGATGATAACCCAGTTTTCGGATGAACGTTATTCTGACCAACACTATTTTCATGATCTAGTTACCATCGTCCACCTGAATGGTAGCTCCTGACACACTATTGTCCAGTCGGGCGCAGGCAGGAATGTGTCTAGCGTTTGTATTCAGATGAACCAATGCAAGGCGCTGGAATGGTGAATCGTGTTTGTTTTCCGTGCTTACCTATCTACTCTGGATTGTGGTTTTTATTGACGCGGTTGTGGTCATGTGTGTAAATGTTGATAAGGAACAATTACTTCACGTCAACTCTCTGAAATAGCCTCATTTTCTTTGGTAGTTTCTTCAAGAGTTTCCAATACAGTTCTTGCGACTTCATCCACACTGCGAGATTGCAAGATTCAAGGCTGAATTTGTATGCGACCATGAAACATAGAATTACGTGAACACAACATACACGATTGTCTACAAAACACTACCAACCGATGAAGTCTGAAGGAGATTTGATTATGAAAAGCCGTCCATCCTGCAGCCGACTAAATAAGCAGAATAAGACATCGCATACTGCGGCAATCGACAGATGTATTCAGATATATGAATGACACTATAAACGGTAGCAGATCTAGCCGACCAATTTGGTGTCGTTTGTGCTCGTATCAAGGTGTGGCAGAGTATAGTCAGCGAGGCGTAATATATAAACGGTTCCGAGTTTCACTGCGAAGCAACATAAAGAGCAAGCTGATCGGGTCCATCAAGCAACCGGATCGAAGATGCTCATGTTCTTACGCTCAGCTTACAGATCGGTCCAGTCCCCCGTCATGGAAACAATAAACCAGTTCAACATGTGCTAGACTAACGATTGCAGTAGAATTCTGTTTAACCAACACAAATGCCGTGGCAAATGGACCTAAGTGAAGTGAGACGCGACGTAATGGGAACAGCGACAAACGTGTAAACATGCATTGGGATAATGTGAGCTGCAGGTCAGATGTAAACCGACCACAAAATACATTAATGAACCGTTGGTTTGAACCACGGAAGATGCATGGTAAATATGAAACACTGGATTTGAACACGAATGTTGGTCGAAAAACGAGTTAACGGGGAAAACAAATTAATTGGGACGAATAACACGGTATACAACATCCTAGCAAATCTTCCTCACAACATAAAACGCAGAAGTATGTTGCAATGCGTTTCAAATACCATCCATGCACGCAGAACATCCGTACAGGTAACCTCGGAAAGCTTAATGGGCTGAGTTTGCCTCGAAACAGGCTCAGCCTGTTTCAAGTGTGTTTTGACGCTCATCCTCGGGCTGACATTTCACGATCTGTTTGTTGTTGTTTGCAATACTCATGGGGCAGTGATAACCTGAGACCTGAACGGGCAACGTTCGCGGAATAATGAATTTAACTTGAATTCAAAAGTTGTCTTAAGCAATGCCTACACAATAAATCTGGTCTAGTATACACTTCGGCCTTGGCATGTTGTGAAGGAGACAGACTCGTTCTTGGTCACCACACTAAACTTAGAGTAGTCGAAACTCACGACATAAGAACAATTAGAACACAGGACAAACCATCAACGATTGTTCACGAAAGTTGAGTGAGAATAGAACACCTGCATCAAATTCTGTCATCCAACGGAATTTGTTCCTGCTGGACGAAGGTCCGTAGGACATTCATCACATAAGCTAAGTGAAACCAACGGTGGTTCGGTTAGGCAAACTCTGCAATTCACTACAAATAAGGAGCAAAAAGAACAAAACGTGTAACGACCCAAAAGTCTTGGCGACAACCGTGCGTTTCCGCTTGTTTGTTCTATATAAATGTTTTTACATATTCTCGTCGTGGAATGCTCAAAATAACTTCAACGTCACTTCTATCAGTCGTACAACTCACCACACGCAGTGGATGTATAAACTTAATTAACAATTCTCAATAACTATTTCATTATTTCATTCGTTCCGACTTAACCTTCTCGAAGGTCCGGTGCACTTCTCACTCGGTGCGTTCTTGAGCACCGCGGATTGAGCGTGAGCTCACTAGAAGTCTTTCCTTGGCTGTTGTCGTTAGTCCGAGACTGGGGTAGGGCTAAACATGCACAGTAGTTCTAGAACACTGGAAAAAACAGCCTGATTCCAAAGTCCGTTGAGACCACAACTCGATTGCACTTCGAGAAAAGGGTTACAAACACTTAGTGGACGAAAGTCACGCTCATTTCTGATGCACATCACAGATGTAAGGAAGCCAACTGAAAATTAGGATGGCCGTTAATTAGGAGTTTAGCATATGAGTTTTACTTAGACATCGGTCCTGAGGTTTAGGTCCAAATAATGAAGTCATAAAACGCCAGTTCACATTAGTGGAACTTTGAGTTCCAAGACCATGTATGTTGGCCTGAATGAAGGAGCGTTTTCATTTATGCAGTAGGACCATAAGCACACAACAGTCGGTGAGGCTCTCCTGAGAAACTGAAGAACGAAGCACAACGGCAAGCTGTGTGCCAAAGTTGCACGAACCAACATTGAATAACTTGGGTCAGTACAGTTTGACTGCAGACTAAAATCAGATCATCAGATGTTGAATTCATCATTCCCATGAACAAGGCATCTGAGAAGCGACACTGAATACCATCAACAGAATAATTGTTAAATTATAAAACCACATGAGACAAACAGTACTGAAAGAGTGTCGTCGACTTACCACCGCATAAGTCACATCCGAGGCAAGGACACACCAGTCAAAAGGAGTCGTGTGGTTCGCAACGCAAATAGTATTCGGCTTGGGTCGATTTTCACTGGAAAACACGTGTGCAAGGTAAGTGGTTGGGCACACAGAAATCATGACAACGGGTTTCTAATATAACGGACAGTTGATAATTTACTGTTTCTCACTAAAAATATGAGTAAAAAATATATCAAACACGAAACGAAAGACTTGGTGCCATCGATATGGGTATGAGTTCACATGATGTGCAGCACAAAGAGAATCGGTCATCATGGATGTTACAAGTAGAGACAAAAACATCGACAGCATAGTAACTGAATGGGAAGTAACGGCTTGTAAGAATAGCTTCAAAAACTTTGCTGATTCCGTTATGAGACCGAACCTTAACGCGGTGTGACGGCTTCCGCATCTCGCTGACCTGCTGGACTAAACAAGAAGGTGTGACGATCACATTGACAGGCAGGTCAATGGGTAGAGGTCTGACAAACCAGTCTCCTGGTCCTCCAGGTTGGGGGTTGGAAGAAGGTTGGCATCTTTTTCCGGAAAAAGTACCAGTTCTGGTACATTGCCACCCAACCGCTGCCTTGCGGTACAGGCTTTTGAGCCAAAGGCTTTGGTTGAGAACCCTAATCGTTCTACTGTATGAATCTGGACGTGCCTGTAGTAACCTAGTCCACATACGACCATGAATATTCACAACAGTGTTAATTCCATACTACATCGGCCGTCTTGTATTATAAACCGGCGCCGTTTTCGACTGTGCCGCACTATATGCATCGTACTCTCTAAACAATCCGTTAATCCCTGATCTGACGAACTCAGTGGTTGGCGTGCGGGTTAGAGTTAGGATAGAAAAGGTAGCAATCATGATCGATATTCAAGCTATTTTCTATCAAGTGTCAGTTCCAAAAGAGGGTTGTAACTACTTGCGGTTTTTATGGTGACCGGGAGGTACCTCGACTCAGTACCATAAAGACTTCCGCGTGTGTTCATTTGTTTGGTGCCTCATCTTCCCCGAAGCTGTGTCCAAATTGTCACTAAGACAAGCCACAGCAAACAACCGTGATCACATCGATTTGGACGTCAGTCAGGAGATAGAGCGATGTCTCTACGTTGAAGGCGGCTTATTCAGCGTACCAGATGTAAGGACTGAGCTTAGATTCTCTAACCAGCTAAAGGACACGTTGAACAGAGGAAGATTATAACTGAGGAAACAAACAAGTAATGACTAGCAACTCTTTTCATTGCGCAAGAAAGTGAGCTGCAACAGCACAACTCGACTCTCAAGTCTCTGAAAATCAGAGGACACAGATTGTTATGGGATATCAAAATGGACGCCTGTAAGTTTCAGACCAACTAGGTGCACAAGATATTCACCAGAAGAAATTTGCTGTAGTTTGTCTCTTCTATTATTGATTCGCTCGGATACATAGCACCTATAACAGTAACTACAAGCAATCTCCTACAACGCTCATGCAAACTCTAGTTAAGCTAGGATGATATCGTAGATGGTGGTGTGCTGGAGTTGTGGAGAAGATGGCTAGGTGCATTATCCCATCTTAAACGAACATCAACACCGAGAAGAACCGTGCCCGATGAAATTGACGTACATGCATATATTCACTTGTACGTTTTCAGTGATGCCTCAGAAGTCAGCTGTAGAACAGTAGTCTATTTATTCGTGACAAATCCCCAATGGGTCGTAAGTTGTTATATCATCATGATCAAGGCTTATGTTGTCCCACTCCGTATGATCAGCGTATCACGACTACAGCTGGCCGTGGCGATCCTGGCAGTGAAAGCATCGAAGCAAGTACAGATCACGTCCACTATGATTTGGACCGATCCCATCACTGTACTCCAAAGTGTTCGCAACATTACGAAAAAATACTCGACTGATGACTACTCACGTTACATCCCTTCCAGGACAATGGCGTTACGGCGATACAAAAGCCAATCCGGCAGATGTGGCGTCGGGCGACATTTCTGCGGACGAAATTCAGAAAATTACTTGACAGTTCTACATTTCTCAGCGAAGATGAGGCCAATTAGCGCAGCATTATGAAAGCGATAGACTTCCTGACTGAACCCCTGTCACTGACTGTAGTACCACTATCACCCACCGTCTCCACAAAGCGAACGACGCCATCTTTCAGTTTAAAGAAAGGTATCTTTGGATCTATCTGCAGCGCATCATTACATAGCTTCCAAGGTGAAGGCAATACCTTCAAAACTAAAAATAACATACACGAGATAGGTCGTCCTATCAATGAACTTCAGAAGACCTCAAGTAAAATTATCCGGTTGGCACAACAACAATTGTTTTCAAAACAGTAGTTACTATATGATGAGGGTCGCATCATCCAAGGGAAGCCTGTCACCTACAATAGACACCATAAATGAAACTTACTTGGTATTTTCAGTCCCCAACCAAAACTAAACCCATTCATTTTGAACGGTATATTGCGTGTCGTCGGAGACTACAAAATGCCAGCCTGCCTTTTGTGACAAAACATTTTGGCTACCCAACATTAACTCCAGAATAGCAGTCATTTAGGTCTGAATCACGTTCTTTCCCTCTTACGTTGAAAGATTTGGATTGTATCTGCCAGCATGGCCATGAAGAACGTTTTGGAGAAATATAACCAATGTCGGAGGTTATTTGTGCCAACACTTCAACAAACCATGGCTCCGCTGCCCATGGATATCATCACGGCAAATATCGAGTAATTTGGTCTTCTATTTGTCAAACGAGAATGTGCGACAGAAAAGCGATATGACTGCATTTTCATCTGCTTTGAAAACAAGGTGAATATTCGAATTGGCACACTTAATCGACATCGATTCAATTATGTATGCCCTTAACCGACTTTTCTTCAGGACAAACTGTCCAAAACGGCTATATAAAGACAATGGTGTGAATTTTAACGGGTCAGAAAAAGACATTAGATTGCTACTACGAGCCTGAACTGAGGACAAAATTACCAGAGGTATTCCAAGCTCGTGGTTGTGGTTGGATTTTCAACTTAATGAAGGCAAGCCGTGAAGGGGATGCATGAGAAAGAATTATTCGACCTATAGAAAAGATTCTGCTGGTGACACTACAAGAAAAACTAGCTTCCGATGAAGTTTCACATATAACGCTGATAGAAATTGAGAGGATTGTTAATGAGATACCCTTAATTAGACAAATGGACGACCTTGATGATCAATAGGTTCTTAATCCGAACAAATTACTCATTCTTAAAAATAACTCATCTATCCCAATTCTTGATGCCGCGAGCAATAATCGTTTTAACCGAGGACGGCAATGGGCCACTTAGCCTACGGATGTGTTTTGGCGGAAATGGATACGGTCCTACTTGCCCACATTACGGACGATGCAGCGTAGGTCAGCGATGAAGTCTAACCTCTCGAAAAATGGCCTCGTACGATTGGTTGGTGTGAGTATACCCAAAAGCCGCCGGCCGAAAAGCAGCTGTCGCAGACAGTCGTACGAACAGCTAGTGAACTCATCCAAAAAGAAGTTCGGCACCTGGGCATGAGTGTGTTAACGAGCAGTGAACCGTAGTTATCTCGAACTATCCGAAATCCCCGGGGGGAAGTGTCACTTTCGTTGACGTGTCTATATCGTTTCTTCCTCTTCACATTTGACCAAAGTTTTCTTAGTAATTGTATTGATTCGCTGATCTGACTACGTTATTTGATTACCACCTGACGCTACGTGTCCGTGGACTATCCTCCTCGAACCAACTACTTTGAATGTAAGTCTATTCATATTCACGATTGAGAATATTTATCACAGAATCATCACGAGTTGAATAAGACAGTCGTTTGACTTTAACAGACCTCAGGTGCATGAATCCCAGTAGGACATTCGTCGCATCAACTTGTAAGCTTAGAAGTTTCCCACAGCTCGGTTGTTTGGTTGTTAGATTTGGACGCATTGATGATGAACGTCTGAGTATGCAGACAGTTGTTTCTAACAGTTAGATCCCCTCCATTCCTTTTCTTTTTACCTTCCATCTTTTATTGACTAGGGCTTGCTTTTCTCCTCATGGCTGTGTAGCATTCAAGCATCAGTAGAAAGCTCTGATGCATTGCTGGCTTTGATTATGGTGATGATGATGTCGATGACTGCGGTAGGGCGAGGACATAATCGTAAATTTGGTGCATCAGTGCGGAATTCTAAACGGTAAAGACAATAGCGTCTAAAATGGCTAGTCTGCTCAATACAAATTCAACTGACAGTACACCATTCTTCTGAAGGCCAGAGGCGTCAGTAATTACATTTTTGTCAGACGTTGATATAGGACGATGTTCCATACAAGCAAGCTCGTCGATGAAAACATATGTATTGACAATACTGAAATGGTTTCATTTAAATTTCACAACCAAAGTACAGATCAACCTGGAACTTCTGGAAAGAAAATGATGTGAACTGGGTTTAACAACTTACAGGTTATGAAATCTGATGACTGAAGAGAAAGGACAAAGGTTCAACCTGACCACCTTTTGAAGACCCGGACCGAGGAGCCACTTTTGGAATCTGTGCAAATTCAATCATGTCGAATGTAACAGCAAGCTTGGAGACTTACGTTGAGATCGGACAATTACGACCGAGATAACCGACTATCCAAGTGAGCCACAATGAGACAAAAAATGTGAAAAGTCTGGTTACAGAAAACAGAAGTGAGGTTAGTGTAACGCACGTTACTCACTTGCACGGGAAAAATATGGCGTACCGAAAAATGAAACCAATAAACCACAGAATTCGTAAAACATTCCAGTGATCATTTCTAAAATTAGCGAATGTATAAGCAATCGCACTGGTGGATTCACACAAACTAACTTTATGTACACATAGGTTTCGTTACGTCCCAAAAAATTCCATACACGGAGTTCGGCGGCTGAAAAATGTTTGGTGACAGAATCTTCAACAATGGCCTGAATTGGAAAGAGAATAAGAATGTTCGATTGCAGTTTAGTGAACGAAAAACCAGTCAGCAGTATAAGTTCAGCCAAACTAACAGCAAGTGCACGAATTGGTCGATTGACAAAGTCACAAATGACAAGAAAAAGTTGAATGCACATTGTGAGATGCCATTAGGCCAACAACTTCGGAAATGTTAATACAGTGAGCTGAAAGGAAAATTTTCAAACAGCTTAACTCAAAGCATAAATTCCTAAACATAGCAAATATTATATATATATATATATATATATATATATATATATATATACTGGCACACAGGATACTGAAAGACCAACGTCCTGTACATCAGCAACCATGTCGGTAGGTAAAAATGCGAACCGGAGCCCAACATAAAATATTCGAATTCGTCACACACACATATAATCTGGACAATTACGTTGTCCGTATGACATCACGCGCCAGTAACAGGTACACTTAGAAGGCTCAATCCTCTCGTTTCAATTCTTGACGGTGACGACCAACACTGTATTACGCATATGCAATCGTAGTTGTGAAGCACTATATAATGTTTCCAAGGCAAGCATGTAGGCAATAGTAACCAGAAAGTAGCGTCCTTACTACTGACCCCATTTACAAGTCTCCACGCCTAAGAGCCCTTTACTACCTACAGATGAGTGCAATAAAACTTTCAAAAGTATACTTCACAAATAGTCGTCTCGACAGAGAAATCGTAATCATGGCATTGCTTACTGGAGTGGACAGAACGATTTTATTTGTTATTTCACAATAATGGTGGGGGAAATTGAACACTACTTACACGAGATTGTGGTTAAGCGTTTGGATAAAACCACCTGTCGATGAGTCAACATCCTCTAAAAGTGGTTTATTTTTCGACATGTATCCGGAAAATATTTCACGAATTTGAATTTAGTTTCTTCACATTATTAGGCGTGGAAGAGCATTTTTGGCGCACGAGTCTGCTTTGTCTTTTGATTGATTGTTGTGTTCTGTAACACATGTTCGTGACTCGTGTATCGTATACTTTTGCACTGAACATTTTTAGTTTCCGTTGCCTACGTGGGTCATAACACTATTCAACCACATTCACCGGTAGAGCTAACTGTGCAGATGTTACCAGGTTCGCTCCAACAGCACGAGAGTCACAATCAAACTTCACACAAGGTACAAGCCCAGGCGGGGGAACACGCTGCAAATGAACTATAGAAAAAGCCATATTCGGGGCAAGTGCTTTCATTTCAAAAGGAACAGCTGAAGGACTTATTTGACTGTGAAAGCTGCGACCAAATGTGAGCGGTGTTTAATGTGTAACAAACCAAATCCTTACATTTCACTTAGTGACTAAAACAGTGTTCAGTTGTTTTAATGAAACCGGTTGCCTTAACTCAGCCGAGATGTCGTTAGCACAAGGTCATCTATTGAGATGAACAGAGTGATTCTGTTTATTCTTCCGGTCACAATGATCGGGTAAGTTGAATCTCATTTGCATGAAATGGTGGACGAACGCTTGAATATGGTTATCCGGTCATGCATACGGTGGAGTGGTAGTCAACATGCTTACCCTACAAGTAAGAAAGTCAGAATATCAATTTCGATCTGAACGAGGAAGCATAGCACCGATGAGCCCTAACAAGATTTTCCCTTCAAAGTGGGTACTCGAGCAAACATATCGAACGTGAGTTATGACCAGCATAATCATGAATGCCAAATAAGAACTCCTTACTTATGCCCACTCAAAAATCCGACGTTTCAGAATTCATCGAACATTCCCAAACCACATCCGATGCCCTCTGTAACGACAATCAAAAGTGAGCAAGTGCGACGAATAGCAAATCAGAGAAGTTCCATAAATACATAAAGCTGATGCACACTAGACTCTCACAGAGACACAACTCAATATAACTATAGTGAAACGAAGATTTAACCGACCATTACATCTAGTTCCAGGGGTTTCAAATCCATTAGTGACAACTAAATACCATAGTAATACACTCCACAGAATCAGCCGGTTGAAGTGTGAGAGTAAACGGCTAATCATTATATAAACTAACTTCGATTCCACATTTTACTAAATACAGTGGATGGTGTAAAGTGAAACCTCTTTGTTCATCCGACGTAAGCCGCTTGTCCAAAACGACCCCATCTTCCGTAAGTTCAATATCTCGTTCGATCAAATCTATTGTTAAACGATCATTTAGTACACGCGAAATAAGCTTACCATAATTTCCAAGATTGTCGCCACCTTCAGATTCGTTTATTTCAACAGTACCGGCACTATCTTGGGTAACCACTGAAGCAGCATACTGGATTCTGGTAAACCGATTAGACGAAACACTCACAGAAAATAGCCGTTCGAGGATGTATATGTATAGATGTTGGACAAATTGGATTTTGAAAAATGCAGATATCAGAGAGTTGATGAAGTATACGGCAATGAGGGAAACGTAGAAACCGGAAAAAACGGCAACAAGAGTCATGGAATACGGAAACTTTTTCCGTACTATGGCTATAAGACAAATGAAATCAAACGCGACTTCACACATAAATGTGTACAACTAGCTAGAAAGTTGCCAAAACATATTGAATCAAAAACGATAAACAAACAAACAAAAGTAATCTTCTTCGTTTCCGATTTTCAAAATCGAAAGTAGCAGATGGTTGTGCAAACGATATGATCAAAGGTAATGATATCTTTAGAATACCTAAGTGTTGGTTTCTTTGTTCAGGTTACTAGAAAACTAATTTGACCACAAATAATCTTCACATACGCGGTCCTGCAATTGAAAATGAACAGAAACCAGTGATCACCTTTCGGAATGCTCAGCAACAATGAGCCTTTGGAATCACCTCTGAAGGAAACTCTTTACCAATTCATTCTTGCAGACCAGAAAGTTATATATTAATTCATACAAAGAGGTAGCATACACCTAGGACCATTATCAGAATGATAGGTTATTGGTCACCCATAGGAAAGTTAAACTTTAGCACGATGTATCAGGAGAAGTATCCGCAAGCACGAGTAAGGAAGACATTCTGGATGACCGGATACCCAACGAAAAGTGAGAAGGGCCCACAATCCCCACCTCATTGAGGATACAGCTGATGCGACGAAGTGGCTCTGAACTATGAGGCTGCTCCATTTAAAACAAAATGGTCATTCTCATTTGCAGCGTAGCGATTCCTCGAAAAATGTTATTCCACCATTCAGCTCTTGATGTGACTGTATCGAGCACACTGCGTGGTTAGACAACATCTGACAGTGGCACGAACGGAAAATCGGTCAACAACCTTTGATAGACTGAAAACTTTGTACCATGTCCCACAGGACTGCGAATCAAATGTATCGCGTTCACGCACGTGCATCCTAGTTTATGCTGATGACAAAGTGTTGTTTGACACTTTCCAAGCAGCACAAACAATGCTAAATGCTATTTCGCGTTCTGCTAAATACTTCGGAATGCGCTTTGCAGCCTCAAAATGCAAAGTGCTTCTGCAAGATTGCTGTGATTACGTAGATTTAATGTTAGATAATGAAGTTATGGAGGTTGTTGACCGGTTTGTATACTTGGGAAGCTGCATCAGCAGCGGCGGTGTAAGAAATGAAATAGGAGCGTGTATTTCTAAAGCTAGGACGATATTCACTAATACAGAACACATTTGATAACAGAGAGGCATCTGTCTGAGGCTTAAGGGACACGCATATAAGGGGATATTCAGGGCTGCATCACTTTACGGCTGCGAAACATGGCCGCTCACGGGAGAAGACACGAACCGTCTTCAGGTATTTGACCACCGATGTCTGCGTTCGATCGCTCGTATCGGGTGGCACCAGCGAGTAAGCAACGAGGAGGTTAGGAAGCGGGTATTTGGTAATGACTGTCAATCGAGTTCTCTTGTTCAATCCGTACATTTTCACAGATTTAGATTGCTAGGCTGTATAGTAAGGATGTCAGGTAGCCGTCTATTACAACGTGCGATCTTTCCAAACGCCTTGGCCGACTAGCGTCATGTAGATGACATACACCGTCTCACAACTCATGATAGATAACTTTATTCTATACCACAGACTTTTGTAGTCGCCGTCCAGGTCCACAATCGTCGCAATGACTCTGGCTAGAATATTCT
>LOND01023412.1:0-21928 GCA_014220965.1 Paragonimus kellicotti
GAATGCTGTCGAAACATACTAGGGATGTGTCAAATGAAGACAGAGGTCTAAAAATGCTATCAAGCAATATTTGAGAAGACCGATAGTAATCGTGAGGTCGAATCGATAGGGACAACAAACATTCTTATCAAACTGAGGAAAGTGAGTAACATCCTGTTGTTTCAGAGCTTAGAGTAACAGTTAAATCCAAATTGTTCACAATACTGTAAAATAGATGGTGATCAAATTGCGGGATTGAAGTACTAACAAATGAAGGACATCATTTAACCAAACCAGCGACGGATACGGCACCGAATAGTATGGGTTAAACTGCACGTTATTTGAAATCATTGTTTGCGTTGTGCATGGTTTAGTTATGAGAACTAATTTAATCTAGACGCTTATGGTGTATGAAGATGTTACTGGCATGATGAAACAAGAGACGCGTTTCAGCCACCATGCTTTGTGTTCAAACTCTGTGGTACTATCTGGTAATCTCCATTTTCTTGACTTGGCATAGGACTGTAATCTGCTTGCAAGATGACTACTCGTTTCAAAAGTTGTGTATCACTCGGGCATAGCCTTTCTTGGGTTACACCTTTTAAAATGGATGTCCTGCAATGCTGATCTAAATCTCATAGAGGATCTGTGAGGTGTAACAGATTTGTAACCGCAAAGAGGCCTGGCCTGCGAAGTTGCTTATCGCATGAAATCCCCTACAGGTTATGTTAAGACATAAGGCCACGAACGCGCACACTCATTTGCACGACTGACGTGTGTACACACACACACACACACTGCGCAATAGTACATTGTAATTTGCCCTGGTGACACGTCCCCCATATTGCGTTCACACCGTTCCAATAGTCGCTTTTGGTCCATCGTTTCGCTGGCATTGAGACCCGCCCTTTAGTTTCCGAATGTACGCACTATACTGTTTGTTAAGGTGTGCAGCTAGACGACTGTCTCAGTGGTTGTTTTAACGCAAACACTGGGGTGTTTGAGTATTACCGTTTTATTGCCTCTTCATCAGAAGTTTGTTGAATCGATGTGGCAAAGCACTACAGTAAAACAGTACGTCATACTTCAATACCACGTCAAATAAAATAACTGTACAATTTTGACGCAGCCAGTCATTCTCTTTTGAGGATGACACATTTTAGAGCGAAGTTGGGTAATTACTTTCTAATATGAGTAGTTCTATGGTTTGAAAACAGATGTTGTCGAAGGACATGCTTGATAGCACATTTTGCCTTCAGGTAAGGTATCTGTCCATCTTATAAACGGTTAAAGCTCCGGAAAGGATGATAAATGCCCACGGATAGATGTTTTCTTTATGAATTTAGATTAATAGCAACTACTGATCGTGCAACTTGAACATCCTTTGCATCTTAGCACATTCTTCTCAGTCCCCAAAACTCTGAAAACGGTTCCGTCCAAAAAACCAGTACCAACCTTGAGTTTCTACCTTATCAGAGCTAATCAGTAGTCCATATTTGTGGCACGACCAACTGCTAAACTCATATTGATCATAATGCTATTAATTTCATACTAAACCTAACTGAATTATCCAATATGACCACTCAACCACATTCGTTTGTGTGTATAGTGCTTTGACTTCCTGATAAGTTGATCTACTTTTCAACTGAAATTTGACATTTAAGACAATTTGTTTTCACAACAACGGAATGTTCGTACAGGGTAGTGATGATCATGCAAAGGAGGGAGATACCACAATCTGATATTTGTTCTTTTGTGTGAATTAGCGTAACCAAAATGACATGTATGGCGTGACAATGAAACGATTCTGGAATAAACATCAGTTAGTTTATCTGGTAGTTACGATTTTTAACCTCCATAATGCGTTTGCCAGCAGTGATCTGTGAATTCTCATTGTACACGTTTCTTATATCTTTGTATAATAACATCCGTACAAAATCGAGAGATAAGCTAACCTGTATTACTAAGCTCGAGTACAGCGGTTTGTACGTTCAAATTTCCCGTAATTTATATATATATATATATATATATATATATAAAGTGGTATACACGAACGATTTCTGAAAAGTGATATAACGAACTGAGTGGTTCGTAGCTCATCATCTATTAAAGTAATATTAACCACTACCTTATGTAAAATAAACCCGTTGATTCATCACCAGACACAATCATCAGCGTGCTCACGGGAGAGTGGCTTTTGTTCAGTCAATGATTTTGTCCTAGTCATCGTGGGACGGTACTGTCTGAGTGTTAATTTGCTTTGTCGAGATAGACGGTTGCTAACGTATTGATGTTTTGTGTGTACATGTGTAACCCGGATCTCATTTCTTCGGGTATGAGTGGAACCACAAGTCGTGCACCGCAAGCCACCCGTGGTGACTGTTATGCACAGGTATCCTTTGGTTTCGGTCACTGCATCATTTTAATCCGAAGAGAGTGCCGCCAACTGTGTGTGCAATCAAGTTGAGAGAGTTTTAAGCAAATACCGCTAGCAACTTCGATAACTTTCATTGGTTTGGATGACCATCGCTGAGTTGAGTTGAGTACGGGAAACCAATTCTGTCCCCTTGTGTACAGAACTATCGCAATATGACGAATCATTATTGTAAGGTAGACTGATTGGTAATAAAGACCGGAGTTTTGTTGACTGGAACCTTTATCTATCCTCAAAGATGATCAGTTGTTAGTAGTATCAACACTTACGGTGCACTCGTTAGCAAAATCTGTTTAGTACAATAAACAATGGTAAATCTTGTATAAATTAATAGGCGCCGTTGATCAGCAATGTCAGAAGATATTACTTCGAGTAATTGTTCAGTAGTTGGAGATAACTTCAAGTAGCCAGCCAACCGGAAGTCACTGGAAACTTGAACATATTTATGCGTGTACGCATGTGGTAAACTTACAGAAAAGGTGGCACTTATTGTGTCTTACTTGAGCCTTCATTTCCATAATACTTAGGAAGAGTAAATCCAACTGTTGAGTAAACTGGATTCACTTGACTTGCTCACTTTCAATTAATTTCGTTGAGCTCTTTATATCTATGTACCAGCTGGTTGATTCTCAGACTGGTATTTGGCCCGTAAGAGTTACTAGTTCAATTGGCACCAAGTCATAAGGACCCAGTTGCTTCATGTTGCAGTAAGTCACACTCCGTATCCAGTCTGATGAATTTCTAATTCATAGAAGGAACCAGTCTACTGACAACCTCACAACGGCCCCAACAAGAGCAGAAACTCAAGCCGGGCTGATGACTTAAGATGGTCCCGTTAATCCACTAAAACTGACAGTCATTCCATTCGAAAACTGCTTACAGCTGTTACCCCTTCGCTTGGAGACTCTACCTTGTCAATACTGTGTTCAATTTGCAACGACCAAATAAATTGTGCGTCAGTTTGATATCGCTCTATTCTCAAGTGTGTCCCAGTGATCTTGCTGCACATGTGCAGATTGCTAAGTATTCTGTGCTGCATAGAGCTACGTTTATGGGATGCACCACAGTCCATCTGTCATACTCGAATCCGACAAATATATGCATGTACTTATCATGAGCTGAGTTATCTGACCTCGTTCACGTTCATCAAAATGAAGCAGCTTGACCTTTCGCTTGGCGCATACAAGCATTTGTTCGTCTATCCTCGAGCGAACGCGTTCGTTATCAAGAAAATACAGTTGACTTAGTCGGAGCCAAAGCACTTGTCAAACCGTTTCGCATATCCATGAACGGTGAATACCGGACTATTTCACTTGTCGTGGCTCGTCATATTTGTTCCCAGAGGAGCTGAACTTATGTTTCTTCTATTCTGAAACTTATTCGGAACAAACACTGGTGTAGCATACCCAGAAGCTAAGAAAACTTTGAGTCCTAAAATTGATAAGGATGTACAAGTTGATAAGAATGAGAAGGAAGAAGCATTTATGAAGGTTTCGTTCATGAATGCCATACAATGTACCCAACTGCTATTGTAGCCTGCATTGAAGTCATGTTTATCGATTATTTCAGAGTTTGAAAACATTCACTAAAATCTTACAATAAACTGGCAGGTGGAGCAGTGAGAACAGTTAACATTGAGCACATTAATGAAGAAGATTCATGAACACAAAACTGCTAAACCTTTCACTAGCCGATCTTAATGAAGCAGTCTTAGTTTGACCCACACCACTTTAAAACTGTATGCCTTCCTAGAACTGGCACACACTCGAGGTGGACAGATTCATTAACGTTGTCCGTTGCAGGTGTAAAGCATTGTTAATCGATTTCTATGCGGATAAGTATACAACTAATTATTCTGACTAGAAACCACAACTGCAACACGCAAAACCTACTAGACGTACTTTGAATTGCCTTATGACAACACAATTCATGTATAGTTTGTTTGTTGATCCAGTTACAAGATAACCAAATCCAGCAGTATAGTAGGTCTTGCGCAAAACTATTCTAACGGTACGCCATTAGTTGACAGTATCAATCAAATGACGATAATTTTCATTGACATCAACGCGGATAAACTACACTTGCATAACCACTGAACGTCGCCAGATTTTTATTTTAAAAATCGAATTTCTCTCAATTAGTCATACATTGCAATTATGGTGGAGTAGCAATAGAATGCACACTTACCTTGGGGAGATTCTGACAATCCCGTGAGCAATCCGGAGGCTGTGTGGACAGTTGCCGTGATTAGGATAGTTACAATCCAAAAGAACTTCACATTGAGATTGGGTTTGTGACGACTGAACAACTGTGTCCATGATGACGTTTGTGCCGGTTGGCACTGGGGGTTTGGACAAGAGACTGATAGGCGTTCGCGTTCGACAGGGTTCATGCCTGTGATGTACAGAAACTAGACTGCTGTGCGAATGCGTTCGTGGCCCATGCACCAGGCCACTCGATTGCACTTTCAGTCAGTTGCTTTGACTGGTTGAATCTGCCGATTCTGATCAAACTCACCCAATCAACCAACAACAATGAGTGGAAGTTGTAAGGCTGCTGTTTAAATAAACAACCACGCTGGCTTGTGTGTACACGCCCTTGCTATTAAGCCCAAAATATGGCCCGTGGTTTTGTCAAACCGTATAATTTCAGCTACCAAAAAGGGGATGCCATATAGCACTACCTCGGGCGTCCCCTGTTGGGAGCGATCGAAATTGGCAACTTTGCTATGTGATTGGCTGTGGATCCCGTTGGGTGTACGCGCGCGCGTCGGCTAGCGCGCATGCGTAGGTGGTTCGAGGATTAGCTCACGCTTGTTCAAAATCGGATGGTCCGATTGCATACCAGTATGTATGCATGTGCCTGCGGATTGTGGGCCCTTAATTGTGAGATGCCAACATGATAGGACTAAAAGAAAGCAAAAAAAAACCGGACAGCGCGCCAACTCGGACCGTGTACACAACCTACCGGCTCTGGGTCGATCGAACTGCCGGCTAAGGTGAAAAACGACTCTCATTTTTGGACAATCGATAGCTACGTTGGGCCCAGTGCCGAACAGCTTGCTAGGCCTCGTTTACAGTGTGATAATGTGTGTACACGTACACATAAAGCAACGCGCCTGCGCACACATACATGTGCTTACATAGGTGCGGTACGGGACCCGAAAGTTGCAACTCTCCTAAGTTGTGTGCGTTCGTGCATACGTTGCAAAGTATTGCCGGCTTGCCCTCACTTCCAATACACGCTAGTTAGTTCAAAGGGTGCATGAATATAATAATCCTCTCAGATGTGCGGCAATTTCCGTATACTCTGGCTTAGCTCGGACGCACCATGCGCCCATTAGATACACTAACCTAATTTTCAATTTTGCAACAATCCTCATAGTTCCGCCCTGCACACACACACACACACACACACACACAGGCACGAAGACTGATGAGCGCATGGTTTGAAACGGGGCCACAATCCGGCGACGGCTGAACAAGGCCAACCGGCTGGCGGCATCCGGGTCTGATATTGCCCAATCGAATGGCCTGTTTTCAGAAGGATAATGTCACAAAAGATATCGGGTTTGAATTCAATAATTTGATTTCACAGGCAAAACAGTAGTTGCTAGTGCGGCCGATAACTTGTTTCACATGCATGTTTGTGTCTCAGGATTTTCGAAAAGATAATTGTGGGCAAGTGTGCTGCGGGCGAAGTAACTGTATGTTTAGGATTTTAATGAAAAATACCATAATCTGTTTTATTCTGATATCGAAATGTTGATAAATTTGGAGGAATTGAATGCAATTTTCCCCCGTAATTAATTTGAAAACAAGTTGGAAGCAGTAGATTGTACGGTCTATTGCACGACAGGATTAAACGAGGGCAGTGGAGAGTATACACAACGTGATTGTTCATTCACCACGGCAACTTCAGACTGATGAACTTGCCCTTCTGTTCGCGGACGAGATCGCTTGCGTAGTGGCACCGCCATGCTGTGGATAGCAATTAGCTCTCAACGCAATCAAAAGCCGTGTTGTCGTCGAGTGTTGGGCTTCGCATGAACCACTTAGGACGACATTCTCCCGTTTTGACGACAGTTCGTTGCTGCATAGATCAACAAACGATATAGCGATCGAAAAACTTCTAGACATTTGCGTCAATCATGAATGTGTCAAATGCTTTTTATGCCGATTCCATACCACGGCTGTTTCGCGTTCGCAGAATAGAAAAAATTACTCAGCGCAGGAAAAACATTGAGGTCAACCATATATACAAAGTAATTACAAACTGGACAGTTCAATAGGAGTTTCAAAGTTTGATTGTTCGCGATATTTTCCCTATTTCGACAACTGACCGGTTGATGGCATTCAAAACAAATAACCGTCTGAAATTTTGACATTCAGCTATAGTTCCCACTTCTTAAGGAATGTGTATAGTAGGAACTCAGGGACAGAAGGAATGCAGCAAAACAAGCGCGTTTTCGGTGATGCAATTATTTCACTGCTAATCACTCTTACAATTGATATTTAGTTCTAATTTGCCGATTCCCACGCTGCATTAAACAACTCAGACGTCTCTCTACAACAGAATATGACATAGGAGAAATTTATTTTATCGTGTACTGAAAAAGTAAAGGACGAAACCACTTGAATAGGTATTGAAAATGCACATTGTGCGTGTACAAATCGAAACTGGCAGCTTTATTTAAGTGTTTATAATCTGCTAACAAAAACAAGGTGTGTTAAATTTGTTAATCGTTTTAAACGTGTTCCTTTGGAGAAGAAAAACATTATACTTCCTGCTACGATAAATACTGCCGTGGGTACGTATAAACTTGTACGAGACAAAATTACTGGGATATCCTTCAGATGTAGACTGAACACACAATATTCAGCTTGTTAAGATTACCCGCTTACGTACGACTTTTGGCGTGAATTCAAAGCTACATTGACTGACGAGCGGAATAGTGCTGCGATCCTAGTTAGGTTCTGTACTGATGTTACAATGTCAATGACTAATTGGGAACCGCCCCTGCCTGAGTAGCCAGCCACACTAACAGAATTTTCTCCTCCAGAATATTTTATGGTTTATCCGGTTTAATTAGCCTATCGTTGATGAATTATAGGGCGTACCATTCTATCGTAAAAGTCTGGCGCGAGTGCATAGAGACCGACAGAAATGTTTCGGGTCCACAGATCCGGCATGCACGGATAAACCACCTCACACGGTCGAATCGTTGCTTGCTCTGAAGGAGTTTCGACCCAGTCTCAAATATCAAGTCGTTCAAACGGACCACGTAACCATAGCCCGATCATCGGTCTGGATTCTATACCATGCGGCAACGAGCCGTGGGTTACTCGTTACGCGAGAACACAACAATTTTCGGTCCGCATGGTTACACCGTTATTCACCTCGGGGGGGGGAAACCAGATTTCAAAAACCTAAGATCGCGTTGCACCCACGTCAAACAACTCGATTACAAAGAAAAACTGCTCTTAAGATAAGACAAAACGGGAAATCCGACTGCCTTATTTGGGACAGTCGTTACGAAGGTATCTGGATTACCGGACTAAGCGGTTAATCTTCCATAGTCAAAGGTATGCTAACAAACTACCGTTACGAGACAACAGACATGGCTTCGTATCCCTCTAACGTTTCAAATAACTGATTTTGATGTGCTGGCCTAAACGTTCTAACCAAGCGAATAAATGCAAAGCGCATTAGTTTAGATATAACCACCAGTTTTCAATCAACCGTTTATCAAGTGTGTACACGATCCAGCATTCATACTGTTGCCCGGTTCTTATTCGGGTCCAAAGTTTCACACCTTTATCCCACCTCTTCACCCGAACTGTTTCTGCTCGGTACATTTTATCTATAGGATGCGTAGCAGCTGGACAACGAATAGTCTTGTCAAAACAGAAAACCGTGTTTATAGACATTAGTGTTGGATGTATTCCGCGTTATTGAAACAGATACGACTAGTGCAGTTCCTGACGGCCAAATTAACACCGCAGTTAACATGCGTCGCGTTGGTAAACTGACGAGCTTAAAACATGCTTCCATGGTAGTCAAATGCGAGCACTGACTACGACTTGAATTTCACATGGATGCTTGTTTTTCGGCAAGAATGGAGCATACGCGTCTTCTACATGTGTAGACTGAAAGTGTCATTATACAAAACAAATAGCATTCATCTCCTCCAAGAGTACGCACTCTGTTGTCTCTCCTAACTTCGGCTTTGATTTTGCATTCTATTCAGAATTTCTTGTAATGTTATAAAGCATTTAGAGAACAAAGTCTTCCACATTAGTAAAAGCGACTGCAATTTACTGCTTATCTGAAGTTTGCAAGAACTCACAAACTGGATCATGTTTCAGATTGGCAGCCCCGGCGTATTAGATTTCAACCCTTTTAACGATCTAACAACAGATCTCTCTTGGGCCTCATCATTAATATAGATGGCAGATTTGTACATTTTTCCCGTTTTCAGATTAGAAATGCTAAACAGTAGACCACAGTTCTAGTTCACGTTAGTACTAATTAGCAATACACAGCGTACTCTTATTAAGAGCACTCAGCTCTTACTAATTGTCCATAAGTTTTGAGACGAGCGATTGTTGACGACTTAGGGTATGGGTGCAGTCCTATATAAGATTCTCGAAGAAATTTCGGCAAAGTTCACATTCTCATACTTGTCACGAATCTCAGGTATAAGTGCGTTCATACGCCTAGCGGGACTGCTGATCCTCAAATCGGGAGGACAGATTTTCAACGCAGGAGTTTCAATGCCATTTGACTTCACCAGCGGGCCACTCGTTCTTAATCAGCCAAGTCATCGCTGACATCATCACTTATTGCTTCAATAGTCGATTGTGACTAGCGACGTATGACGGAGTTACCTGTTGAGATTGTCTGTAAAATATTTCGTCATAATTGCAGTTGTATTTGGGCCGATGATATGGGATATATAGTGAGTATTGAATTATCTCGTTCGCTCAGATGCCATGAGTAAAGTATTCGTATCTGTATGTTAGTTGTAAGGCTTTGCCTACTGTTCGTTGAAAGATGTCCATCGCCTTGGGAGACGTGATTACATCTCTAGCATCATCGCACGTTGCTGATGGATGATCGCTATTTAATGAGGTCTATGTCCTATCAAACAAGTCATACCCTGAATTTCGACTACTCAGTTAGCGTTTCTCCCTAAATGAGACTAGAGAGACTATATGCAAGCTAAATATTTGCATCGATGATCTGTGATACTGATGTAGCTATCAGTCACTACTGATAAAGCCACATGAAGCCCGTGAGCTCATCTTGTGATTTACTTATCATCATGTGTCGAGGGGCTTGGTCCATCGCTCAATCATTTCTTCACAACTTGATCTTCTTCCAGACTATACGACACTACACTATTCAGTTGTCACCATGACGCACTTTAACTAAAGCAGATAGCTGATGCCATACATAAGATTTTGTCGATGGTCTATCTTAAGTTGAGGATTATGGCTTAGCTGTCAATCAGCCGGTTGGTATATCACCAGCTTCTTGCTCACGTATAATGCCATGTAAACTAGAGAATCTTGGATTTTGGTATGATCTCTCTCTCTCTCTCTCTCCTCGTGGGTGTGTGAATTATCATCCAAATCCCCAGATTCTTTTAGTGGTCCGTCCCCAAACACTTCAGTAAAAACCATATCTCTCTTAGATGAGACAGAAAAATCTGTGGGTCTGCTTTTATTTAAGGTCGTACAATGGAGTTGTGTGTTGTGGAGAAGATCTTTGAGTGAAAAACCTCCCACAGATTTATCACAAGATCGCAGCTATTTGGCTTTTTCTATGACTGTGCATCAGTAATCAGATCAAGGATCATTATGTTCATTATAGTTATCTAGGTCTTTTTCGCTATCGGAAAATACTAGACTTGTTTTCCGGTCAAATGACATCAATGCCACGTGTGATGAGAGAAATGGAAACGTCTCCCACTTGACATCTTTCCAGGGTAAACATTTATCTATGGATTCTTCACTGAACGAAGAGTTAATTCGTATTCATATATATCCATATTCGTCGGCCCAATTAAAACTCAATATATACGAATATTTTCAACAATCTCAAACGTAACTCGTCATATTCCTGTCACATCGACTTTGAGCAAAAGTGATGATGCTATCTGCACATCCTGCTGGCCTGATTAAGAACGCGCTCGGCTCTCCTGGTGAAGTCAATGGCCATTGAACTCTGCGTTGAATCTGCCTCCGATTTGAGGATCATCAAGTCCCATAGGCGTATGAAGCACTTATGACTGAGATTCGTGGCAAGATGAGATGATGAACTTTGCCGAAATTTCTTTAGAGAAGTCTATATAGACTGCACCATCACCCTACGTCAACACCTCGTCTCAAAACTTATGGACAATTAGTAAGCTGAGTGCTCTTAATAAGAGTACGCTGTGTATTGCTAATGAGTACTAACGTGAACTAGAACTGTGGTCTACTGTTTAGCATTTCTAATCTGACGGGAAATGTACAATCCTGCATCAATGATGAAGGCCAAGTAAGTCTGTTAGATCGGTGAAAAGGTTGAAATCTATTACCGCAATCTGAAACATGATCCAGTTTGTGAGTTCTTGCAAACTTCAGATAAGCAGTAAATTGCAGTCGCTTTTACTAATGTGGAAGACTTTGTTCTCTAAATGCTTTATAACATTACAAGAAATTCTGATAGAATTGAATCAAAGCGACGCAACGGTTTAGTGAGGACAACAGAGTGCGTTATCTGCTTTGATAGAATTTTTTTGTTTTGTAATGAACTTTCAGTCTACACATTGAGAAGACGCGTATCTAGCATTCTTGCGAAAACCAACATTCATGTAAATTCAATCGTAGTCAGTGCCTCGCATTTGGACTACCGGTAACATGTTTAAGCTTCGTCAGTTTACCAACCCCTGGTTAACTGCGGTGTTAATTTGGCCGCAGGAATCCATAGTCTGTTCTGTTCAATAACCGGATACATTCCAACACTAATGTCTATAAAACACGGTTTCTGATTTTGACAAGACTTTCGTTTGTCAGCTGCACCATCCATAGTAAATGTACCGAGCAGAAACAGTTCGGTTGAAGAGGTGCGGATAAGGTGTGAAGAACTTTGACCGAATAAGACCGGGCGACAGTTATGAATGGCTGGGATTCGTTACACACTGATAAACGGTTTGATATAGATAGAGATAGAGATATAATATCTAAACTAATGCGCTCTGCATTTTATTCGCTTGGGTTAGAACCGTTCTAGGCCATCACCTTCCAAAACACGTTATTTTGAACTTAGAGTTACGAGCCATGTCTGTGTCTCTACGGTAGTTTGTTACATACCTTTGACTATGGAGATTTACCGCTTAGTCGGTATCCAGATTTCGTAACCTGTCAAATTACCCGCAGTTCGCACGCATTCCGTTTGTCGTTCTGTAAGAGGCAGTTTTCTTGTGTAACGAGTTTGACGTGGTCAACTGCCCGATCTTTAGCGGTATCTGCTCCCGTGAATAACGGTGTAACCATGACCAAAATTGTGTGGTTCGCGTAACGAGTAACCACGCTGTTGCCCATGTTAGAATCAGACCAGATCGGCTCTGGTTACGTGGTCCGTTTGAAACCGACTTGTTTTGAACACTGGTCGAAACTCCCTTCAGAGCACAACGATCGACCGGTAGGTGGTTTATCCTGTGCATGCCGGATCTGTGGACCCGAAACATTTCTGTCGGTCTCTATGCACTCGCCAGACTTTTACGATAGAATGGTACGCCCTATAATTCATCAACGATAGGCTAATTAAACCGGATAAACCATAAAATATTCTGGAGGAGAAAATTCTGTTAGTGTGGCTGGCTACTCAGGCAGGGGCGGTTCCCAATTAGTCATTGACATTGTAACATCAGTACAGAACCTAACTAGGATCGCAGCACTATCTGTTCATCATGAGCTTTGAATTTCACGCCAAATCAGTACGTAGCGGTAATCCTATACCAACTGATATGTTGTTCAGTTACATCTAAGGATATGCCAGTATTTTTGCTCGTACAAGTTTATACGTACCACCAGTTATTCGTGCAGGAAGTTAATGTTTTTCTTTTCTTCAAGGAACACTTTTAAACGATTATGCAAATTTAACACACTTGTTTTGTTTGCAAATTCATAACAGCTACTTAAATGCTGCCATAATCTGATTTTTGTATACTTGCTCATCAATGTTAATCGTTGCATTTCAATACCTATTCAAGTGGTTTCGTCCTTTACTTTTTCAGTACACGATAAAATAAATTTCTCCTATGTCATATTCTGTTGTAGAGAGACGTCTGAGTTGTTTAACACTGGTGAACCAAATTAGGACTAATACAATTGCTTACGGTGATTTAGCTGATAAATTGCCATCACCGAAAACGCGCTTAGTTCTGCTGCCATTCTTCCTGGAGTCTACTACACATCTTAAGGATGGAAAGCTGGCGCTCAACTATACGCTGAATGCTCAAAATTCAGGACGCGTTACTTTGTGTTTTGAATGCCATCAACCGGTCAGTTGTCGAAAATAGGGAAAATATCGCGAACAATCAAACTTTGCAAACTCCTATTGGAACTGTCCAGTTTGTAATTAACTTTAATTGGTTGCCTCATGTTTTCCTGCTGGCTGAGAATGTTTTCTATCTGCGAACCTTAAGTCGCATAAACGGCTTTGAAAACACATCATGATGACGCAATGTCTAGAAGTTTTCGATCGCATATCGTTTGTTGATCTATGAGCAACGAATCGTCACGGGAAATGTCTCCTAAGTGGTTCATCGAACCAACACTCGACGACGGCTTTGATTCGTTGAAGCTATTGCTATCCACAGATGGCGGCCACTCGTCCGCGAACAGAAGGGCAAGTTCATCAGTCTGAAGTTGCCGTGGTGAATGAACAATCACGTTGTGTATACTCTCCACTGCCCTCGTTTAATCCTGTCGTGCAATAGACCGTACAATCTACTGCTTCCAACTTGTTTTCAAATTAATTACGGGGAAAAATTGCATTCAATTCCTCCAAATTTATCAACATTTCGGTATCAGAATAAAACAGATTATGGTATTTTTCATTAAAATCCTAAACATACAGTTACTTCGCCCGCAGCACACTTGCCCACAATTATCTTTTCGAAAATCCTGAAGACACAACATGCATGTGAAACAAGTTATCGGCCGCACTAGCAACTACTGTTTTGCCTGTGAAATCAAATTATTGAATTCAAACCCGATATCTTTTGTGACATTATCCTTCTGAAAACAGGCCATTCGATTGGGCAATATCAGACCCGGATGCCGCCAGCCGGTTGGCCTTGTTCAGCCGTCGCCGGATTGTGGCCCCGTTTCAAACCATGCGCTCATCAGTCTTCGTGCCTGTGTGTGTGTGTGTGTGTATGTCAGTGCAGGGGCGGAAACTATGAGGATTGTTGCAAACTGAAAATTAGCGCTTAGTGCTATCTCAATAAGGGCCGATAGGGTGCGTCGTGGCAGGTCTAAGGGATCCATGCACGCGTATCTTTCCTGCTGCCTTTCACGGCACATAATACGGCGCACATTCTGAGAGCATTATTATATTCATGCACCCTTTGAACTAACTAGCGTGTATTGGAAGTGAGGGCAAGCCGGCAATACTTTGCAACGTATGCACGAACGCACACAACTTAGGAGCAGTTTTTTCGCGGTCCCCGTACCGCACCTATGTAAGCACATGTATGTGTGCGCAGGCGCGTTGCTTTATGTGTACGTGTACACACATTATCACACTGTAAACGAGGCCTAGCAAGCTGTTCGGCACTGGGCCCAACGTAGCTATCGATTGTCCAAAAATGAGAGTCGTTTTTCACCTTAGCCGGCAGTTCGATCGACCCAGAGCCGGTAGGTTGTGTACACGGTCCGAGTTGGCGCGCTGTCCGGTTTTTTTTTGCTTTCTTTTAGTCCTATCATGTTGGCATCTCACAATTAAGGGCCCACAATCCGCAGGCACATGCATACATACTGGTATGCAATCGGACCATCGATTTTTGAACAAGCGTGAGCTAATCCTCGAACCACCTACGCATGCGCGCTAGCCGACGCGCGCGCGTACACCCAACGGGATCCACAGCCATATCACAAGCAAAGTTGCCCAATTTTCGCATCGCTCCCAACAGGGGAGCCGAGGTAGTGCCTATATGGATCCCCTTTTTTTTGTAGCTGAATTATACGGTTTGACAAAACCACGGGCCATATTTTGGGCTTAATAGCAAGGGCGTGTACACACAAGCCAGCGTGGTTGTTTATTTAAAACAGCAGCCTTACAACTTCCACTCATTGTTGTTGGTTGATTGGGTGAGTTTGATCAGAATCGGCAGATTCAACCAGTCAAAGCAACTGACTGAAAGTGCAATCGAGTGGCCTGGTGCATGGGCCACGAACGCATTCGCACAGCAGTCTAGTTTCTGTACATCACAGGCATGAACCCTGTCGAACGCGAACGCCTATCAGTCTCTTGTCCAAACCCCCAGTGCCAACCGGCACAAACGTCATCATGGACACAGTTGTTCAGTCGTCACAAACCCAATCTCAATGTGAAGTTCTTTTGGATTGTAACTATCCTAATCACGGCAACTGTCCACACAGCCTCCGGATTGCTCACGGGATTGTCAGAATCTCCCCAAGGTAAGTGTGCATTCTATTGCTACTCCACCATAATTGCAATGTATGACTAATTGAGAGAAATTCGATTTTTAAAATAAAAATCTGGCGACGTTCAGTGGTTATGCAAGTGTAGTTTATCCGCGTTGATGTCAATGAAAATTATCGTCATTTGATTGATACTGTCAACTAATGGCGTACCGTTAGAATAGTTTTGCGCAAGACCTACTATACTGCTGGATTTGGTTATCTTGTAACTGGATCAACAAACAAACTATACATGAATTGTGTTGTCATAAGGCAATTCAAAGTACGTCTAGTAGGTTTTGCGTGTTGCAGTTGTGGTTTCTAGTCAGAATAATTAGTTGTATACTTATCCGCATAGAAATCGATTAACAATGCTTTACACCTGCAACGGACAACGTTAATGAATCTGTCCACCTCGAGTGTGTGCCAGTTCTAGGAAGGCATACAGTTTTAAAGTGGTGTGGGTCAAACTAAGACTGCTTCATTAAGATCGGCTAGTGAAAGGTTTAGCAGTTTTGTGTTCATGAATCTTCTTCATTAATGTGCTCAATGTTAACTGTTCTCATTGCTCCACCTGCCAGTTTATTGTAAGATTTTAGTGAATGTTTTCAAACTCTGAAATAATCGATAAACATGACTTCAATGCAGGCTACAATAGCAGTTGGGTACATTGTATGGCATTCATGAACGAAACCTTCATAAATGCCTTCTTCCTTCTCATTCTTATCAACTTGTACATCCTTATCAATTTTAGGACTCAAAGTTTTCTTAGCTTCTGGGTATGCTACACCAGTGTTTGTTCCGAATAAGTTTCAGAATAGAAGAAACATAAGTTCAGCTCCTCTGGGAACAAATATGACGAGCCACGACAAGTGAAATAGTCCGGTATTCACCGTTCATGGATATGCGAAACGGTTTGACAAGTGCTTTGGCTCCGACTAAGTCAACTGTATTTTCTTGATAACGAACGCGTTCGCTCGAGGATAGACGAACAAATGCTTGTATGCGCCAAGCGAAAGGTCAAGCTGCTTCATTTTGATGAACGTGAACGAGGTCAGATAACTCAGCTCATGATAAGTACATGCATATATTTGTCGGATTCGAGTATGACAGATGGACTGTGGTGCATCCCATAAACGTAGCTCTATGCAGCACAGAATACTTAGCAATCTGCACATGTGCAGCAAGATCACTGGGACACACTTGAGAATAGAGCGATATCAAACTGACGCACAATTTATTTGGTCGTTGCAAATTGAACACAGTATTGACAAGGTAGAGTCTCCAAGCGAAGGGGTAACAGCTGTAAGCAGTTTTCGAATGGAAGACTGGTCAGTTAGTGGTTAGACGGGACCATCCTTAAGTCAGTCAGGCCGGCTTGTGAGTTTCTGCTCTTGTTGGGGCCGTTTGTGAGGTTGTCAGTAGACTGGTTCCTTCTATGAATTAGAAATTCATCAGACTGGATACGGAGTGTGACTTACTGCAACATGAAGCAACTGGGTCCTTATGACTTGGTGCCAATTGAACTAGTAACTCTTACGGCCAATAACCAGTCTGGAACAACCAGCTGTACATAGAAATAAAGAGCTCAAACGAATTATAAATGAAATGAGCAAGTCAGTGAAATCCAGTTTACTCAACCAGTTGGATTTTACTCTTCTATATTATGGAAATTGAAGTCAAAGTATGAACACAATTGCTGCCACCTTTCTTGAGTTTTCCACATGCGTACACGCATAAATATGTTCAAGTTTCCAGTGACTTCCGGTTGGCTGGCTACTTGAAGTTATCTCCAACTACTGAACAATTACTCGAAGTAATATCTCTTCTGACATTGCTGATCAACGGCGCCTATTAATTTATACAAGATTTACCATTGTTTATTGTACTAAACAGATTTTGCTAACGAGTGCACCGTAAGTGTTGATACTACTAACAACTGATCATCTTTGAGGATAGATAAAGGTTCCAGTCAACAAAACTCCGGTCTTTATTACCAATCAGTCTACCTTACAATAATGATTCGTCATATTGCGATAGTTCTGTACACAAGGGGACAGAATTGGTTTCCCGTACTCAACTCAACTCAGCGATGGTCATCCAAACCAATGAAAGTTATCGAAGTTGCTAGCGGTATTTGCTTAAAACTCTCTCAACTTGATTGCACACACAGTTGGCGGCATCCTCTTCGGATTAAAATGATGCAGTGACCGAAACCAAAGGATACCTGTGCATAACAGTCACCACGGGTGGCTTGCGGTGCACGACTTGTGGTTCCACTCATACCCGAAGAAATGAGATCCGGGTTACACATGTACACACAAAACATCAATACGTTAGCAACCGTCTATCTCGACAAAGCAAATTAACACTCAGACAGTACCGTCCCACGATGACTAGGACAAAATCATTGACTGAACAAAAGCCACTCTCCCGTGAGCACGCTGATGATTGTGTCTGGTGATGAATCAACGGGTTTATTTTACATAAGGTAGTGGTTAATATTACTTTAATAGATGATGAGCTACGAACCACTCAGTTCGTTATATCACTTTTCAGAAATCGTTCGTGTATACCACTTTATATATATATATATATATATATATATATATAACTTACGGGAAATTTGAACGTACAAACTGCTGTACTCGAGCTTAGTAATACAGGTTAGCTTGTCTCTCGATTTTGTACGGATGTTATTATACAAAGATATAAGAAACGTGTACAATGAGAATTCACAGATCACTGCTGGCAAACGCACTGTGCAGGTTAAAAATCGTAACTACCAGGATAAACTAACTGATGTTTATTCCAGAATCGTTTCATTGTCACGCCATACATGTCATTTTGGTTACGCTAATTCACACAAAAGAACAAATATCAGATTGTGGTATCTCCCTCCTTTGCATGATCATCACTACCCTGTACGAACATTGCCGTTGTTGTGAAAACAAATTGTCTTAAATGTCAAATTTCAGTTGAAAAGTAGATCAACTTATCAGGAAGTCAAAGCACTATACACACAAACGAATGTGGTTGAGTGGTCATATTGGATAATTCAGTTAGGTTTAGTATGAAATTAATAGCATTATGATCAATATGAGTTTAGCAATTGGTCGTGCCACAAATATGGACTACTGATTAGCTCTGATAAGGTAGAAACTCAAGGTTGGTACTAGGTTTTTTGGACGGAACCGTTTTCAGAGTTTTGGGGACTGAGAAGAATGTGCTAAGATGCAAAGGATGTTCAAGTTGCACGATCAGTAGTTGCTATTAATCTAAATTCATAAAGAAAACATCTATCCGTGGGCATTTATCATCCTTTCCGGAGCTTTAACCGTTTATAAGATGGACAGATACCTTACCTGAAGGCAAAATGTGCTATCAGCATGTCCTTCGACAACATCTGTTTTCAAACCATAGAACTACTCATATTAGAAAGTAATTACCCAACTTCGCTCTAAAATGTGTCATCCTCAAAAGAGAATGACTGGCTGCGTCAAAATTGTACAGTTATTTTATTTGACGTGGTATTGAAGTATGACGTACTGTTTTACTGTAGTGCTTTGCCACATCGATTCAACAAACTTCTGATGAAAGGCAATAAAACGGTAATACTCAAACACCCCAGTGTTTGCGTTAAAACAACCACTGAGACAGTCGTCTAGCTGCACACTTAACAAACAGTATAGTGCGTACATTCGGAAACTAAAGGGCGGGTCTCAATGCCAGCGAAACGATGGACCAAAAGCGACTATTGGAACGGTGTGAACGCAATATGGGGGACGTGTCACCAGGGCAAATTACAATGTACTATTGCGCAGTGTGTGTGTGTGTGTGAATACACGTCAGCCGTGCAAATGAGTGTGCGCGTTCGTGGTCTTATGTTTTAACATAACCTGTACGGGATTTCATGCAATAAACAACTTCGCAGGCCAGGCCTTTTGCGGTTACAAATCTGTTACACCTCACAGATCCTCTATGAGATTTAGATCAGCATTGCAGGACATCCATTTTAAAAGGTGTAACCCAAGAAAGGCTATGCCCGAGTGATACACAACTTTTGAAACGAGTAGTCATCTTGCAAGCAGATTACAGTCCTATGCCAAGTCAAGAAAATGGAGATTACCAGATAGTACCACAGAGTTTGAACACAAAGCATGGTGGCTGAAACGCGTCTCTTGTTTCATCATGCCAGTAACATCTTCATACACCATAAGCGTCTAGATTAAATTAGTTCTCATAACTAAACCATGCACAACGCAAACAATGATTTCAAATAACGTGCAGTTTAACCCATACCTATTCGGTGCCGTATCCGTCGCTGGTTTGGGTTAAATGATGTCCTTCATTTGTTAGTACTTCAATCCCGCAATTTGATTACCATCTATTTTACAGTATTGTGAACAATTTGGATTTAACTGTTACTCTAAGCTCTGAAACAACAGGATGTTACTCACTTTCCTCAGTTTGATAAGAATGTTTGTTGTCCCTATCGATTCGACCTCACGATTACTATCGGTCTTCTCAAATATGCTTGATAGCATTTTTAGACCTCTGTCTTCATTTGACACATCCCTAGTATGTTCGACAGCATTCGTTGTCAACGTTGAAACCTTCGACTGTTCCAAATTATTTTGTTTACTTCTCCGTTGCATGTCACAGATGGAATTAAATACGGAATGTAAATCTAGTTACGTGGCAAAGAGGTTCCCTCTCAACCTTTATCGACAAGCGAATGAAGAATTGCATTTCTGACTGGGTCAGTACGAACAATTAGCACTCAGTAGCTGCGTGATCGATAAACGGCAGTTAAGGGCTGATGACTTTTAAGATGGCCCCATAGTTTTGTCACGATTATTTTTCAGATTCTTGTACACAATTTATTTTCTGTGGAGGTATTCAATAACAAAATTGGCTTTGCCATTTCCAAGAACTTTCCTTATGGTTATATGTAATTTGATGGTAAAAACTATATTTCTAACAGACTAGGTGGTTCAATAACTTTGTTTCAATAGTATTAAGTGCACGGTTCACATGAAATGAATCGGTCATTGTAAATGAATTCAACATTTTCCTGTGAAATAACGTCAGATGATAGATAGAACTATGTTCGACCATGTAATACATTTTGATAAATTTGAGTTTCGTTGAACTTCAAACGGCAATTGGATTTGCTTGACGTACACGATGCGTGCGCTAAAAAAGGGCACTTTGCAGTCGTCTAGTTCATTGTGAACTAAATTACTTTTGGCATTTTGCATGGTATCCACAATTTCCCGTTGAGTTGTGTTGTGTGACAGATGCTTTTGAGTGTGTTGGTTGACCAGATGGCACCAAGTTTCGATTATATCCCTCCTCTCCGAATGCGGTCTCTAGGAATTATCCTGTTCCTAGAAAAGCATGCTCCATATTGCTGATTCGAATCTGCCTACCTACCAGAATCATCTGATTTTCTTACGGATGGTCTGATGTGCCAGAATTTTCATCAGATATAGTTACCGTTTTGTCAACACTGGCCAAGACAATCCGAGAGAGAAAGAGTGAAATTTAAAACCGCAATGCCGCATTGCCTACTGACAGATAAGGATTACACAATCCAAGAAATTGGTTTCATTGGCAGGCCTCAGTCTTTGTAATGGGAAGAACTGATGATCTATGCATAAGGACTGAATTTTTTAATAGATAAAGCGGATGACCTTCAATGAAATCTGTCTGAAAGTGAATTGTGGCAAATCCACTGTGCCGATAAGGTTAATCTTTTCTGTGAGAAGGTCCAGCTGAAACTATCAGAATCATCCACTATTCATCAGCGATCAAAAATTCGCTCAACATATCACAAAAACCTAGCTACTAAGCATTCCTCATCGTAGAATTATCCTTTGGAGTCAACAACACGGCTATTGTGTCTCGTTCCGAAACGATTGGCCGAAGTGTTCATTACACGGAGGCTGTCGTGATAATTCAGTCGTGTCTAATGTCACGTTTAGTGACCTACTGGTTAACCCATTGGCATCGCAAATATATAGACCATAACTCAGCTACCGACCCCAACAAGGGTATGCACTACACATTGATCAGCCCCGGTAAAAGCGGAACTCTGGCCTAGTGTTTTTTTTTTAAGAAATGGTAATCTCTGACAGCACATTGAGAAATATTTTAGTGGTTTCAGGCTGACTGAGTGGTGTTAATCGCAGGGTAACTGGTGAGAATGAGCGATTATGTTTTTTTTTGACGTAGTCGCGCAATATGAAAATTACGCGCCGGTGACTTTGGTTGAACTTTAGAAGATGGTAATTTGGCATTGTGTCAGTGAAATAGTGGTCACCTCACGTTTAATTTGCAAACCGGGTTTCAGCTTCCGTTGCGGATGCTAATAAGTCTGACACTAGGTTTTATAAGGGCAAAACATAAGCCCTGTTTGATTGTTCGAACAGAATTAGTTTGACATTTACCCACATTATGAGATCTGCTATCAGCTGTGATTAGCATCCAAAGTGTATTTATGGAAATCTCTGAACAGTGAAGTGAAGCTTTGTGGCTTTGTGGCTTTTTTAATTGAAATTGAGGGTAAAGGAAGTGTGTAACATAAGACATCAACAAACAAACTGATTCTATGAAGTTTCTATCAAACTACTTCAGTTTTCTCTTAGTTCGGTCACGTTTAATTTTTCAATGCAGCAGACAGGCAGCTGATAGTCGTGCATCATACGACTGGCCATGTTATTACGGCGATATGAAATTAACGTAGGTACGAGACAAATGGCAGGATAACAGTAAACTTAACCAATAACAACTGATTTTTGAAAATATC
>LOND01023525.1:0-15393 GCA_014220965.1 Paragonimus kellicotti
GGCTGCACCACTTGCGGTTCCACCCACACACCACGTATCCGGTGTAAACCCGAAGGAATAAGACCAGTAGGTGTGTGAGTGAGGCCTTTGTGTCCAGCCGGCCAATGCTGGTTAGCCAATTGAATGGCTAGCAGGAAAAGGAAACCCTTATCTCTCGGAAAATAAACAGAGAGAGACTGCAATGACAAGATCTAAACTGAGAAGAAAGATATGTAAAATGTAATACAAGAAGCATTTCAGTATACGAGTGATGTTAGTGCATTCTAGAGAGGATAAGGATGAAAACAAAATTCAGATTGGACTACGAAAAGAACAGGCAAACCATTCATCATACAATACACCAACAAAGCTGAAGAAATGAATGGGTAAAAGACTGCAGACACCCAAGTTTCTGAAAAGAGGAGCGAATTAGAGGAAATGTTAACACTACACTAACAGGTCCGATTGGTAGGAAACGTTTTTGTGGCATACGCCGTGAACTGTATTGTAGGTTGTTGGATCCTAGTCGCCACAAAATCTGTCATTTCAAAAAAGTCAAGTACGTAAAAACACTACAAGCAAGTCACCTGCGTGGCTTATGTTTCAATTCCACTCACTGTTTTTCGTATCTCCGCCAATTCTCCCCTCAGTTTTTCCCGAGCTTCCGTGTACACCTGATCTTCTAGCGCATGCGCATCTTTCTCACATTCTTCTGTCCACGTGGGTCGGTGTGGTTCGCTGACAATGGGAGTCACCTCCAGTGCCTCACTGTCTGACTCGTTCGTGTCAGTGACATCTATCGATTGTTCAGCCACGGTCATGACAGTGCTGGATCGGCCAAACAAAGGCCTTGTGCTATTATGCCTGGAATGATCCACCTCTGTCTCTGTTCCCAAAACAGTGGGCGATTCAGGCCTTCTTTTGACCTGGTAGGTTGGTAGCATGGTAAGTTCTTTACACTCTTTCTGACTACGTTCAAGAAGATCTCCGTTCACTGGCGAAAGAGACACCAGTTTGCCTCCAGAATGGGGTCTGAAGCAGGAAAGGATAGAAAAAATTCTGGTTTTCTACTGAGCCAATGGTACTGGTAAGATGGAGTGACCGGGCAGTGGAACACCACACCTATCCCACTTCCTGGGTTGTTCACAACATTTAGCTTTTGCACTACAAGATGACATGAGAACTGAAAACCGTCAGAAGCTTCAACAAAAGACTTCAGATCGCTAATTTTTGACCGTTTAACTGCAACTGAGTATGTTTCCACTGAGTTAATGTCGGGTTACAGTCAGCTGAGCTTCACCTGTTCTAGTAAACAAAACAAATTATTATTCAGCTCAAGAAAATCTGTTATCTAAATAACTTTTTCACTTCAGTTATCCACCTCATTGACTATGTTCTGCAGCTTATGTTCCATCCATGGCACATATCACTTACAGAACTTTCAATCTTTGTACATTTTGGGAGAAGCGGTGCTTTGTTAAGAGATTAACAATTTTCCGATTCGGCTCAGTAGCTATTCAATAAACAGACTAACTTGCCCAAGGTTTCTGAAAATTCATGGGGGTTGCGATGATCTGCTGTTTGGTGGCAGCCAGTTCATATCGAGGTTGCATAGAATTATGTTATGTTTACTAAACTGGACATAAACTAATTACAGCCCTCTCAACAGACTTTGATTGTTGTAGTCTCTTTCGGGTTAAGACTTGAATACAAAAGTAATTCGATCTACTAGAAGGTGGTTGTATACCCATGTGATCCGATGCAATCGGTTCAGCTGGACGATACCTCTGCTGTTCGCTGCACCAATCTACCTTCCCTCCCTTACCATGTGACGGTTGTACTGTTTTATGAATATATCAGTCGCGTGTTCATGTGAGTTAGCTGGATAACATTAAACATACCTTTGTTTTGTGACTACTCAACAAAAAACACTACAGGAAAGCAACGTACTGGTCACCTCCCTATTCATGGGCCCTGTTTAGCCGCCACATTGCTAACATCGCATAGTTTTCCAGTCTTTGGATAAGCGGTTCTTAGTTCAGTATATCTAACTTGTGTGATTTTGCCTATAAGCTTTCTTTAATAAGACATTCCTGTTTATTCAGTGTTAACGTAAAATCTCTATTCGCTCTTGACAGTCTTTCTCTGTCAGGTTCTATTCACAAACAATAAATAGAGTATTACGAAACAATCAAACTACCGTATGCATGAGAAGCATCATTTGGAACTCACGGAATTTCTGTGCAAACTAGCAGCCCATCGTGTCCACAAGAAATGAGGGTGCTCAGATCTCCGCAAAACTCCGCAATGATGACATCCACTTGATTGCGTTCGTGAATAGCGACAGTCTTGATAATGTTCAGCTGAAAAACAGGCAGAAGTAACTGCTTTAACAGTCAGTGATATCCGAAGTCTGTTCTCAACTTCCTCACCTTTAAACACATTTTTCAACTTTTCAGCTAATTATTCATTCACTCATTCATTCATTCGTAACGGTCTCAGGCTGACCGAAAGTCACTGTGGCTTGAGCTGCCGATCACCTCGAGAGTGACCTGGAATAACTTTGAGTAGAAATTTGCTTGTTCTGTACAGCAACGTTGCCTTGCAGTTACAACAAACTTAAAAACGCAACTGATTGTTGAGTACTACTTTAGTTAAAGAAAACATAGAGGTGTACGCAAGTGTGTGCTACAGTTGCACGACCTACAACGGTCAGTTGTCGACTACTTCTCCCTTAGACATTTAGAGACCGATTCGAACGAGCAACACCTAGGCAAGTTCAGCGGCCAAATTCTTAACTGGGTAGCGGACAGCATGTCAAGCTGTTTAAGAACGTACGTTGCAAAAGTTTTTTCATTACACATCATGACATCATGACGTCGCCAACTAAGGCGATGAATTATCTTCGTGTCTTAATGAGTAATCACCATTGACAGCGTTGTTAATATCAAAGTAGTGGTCAATATGCCCGGAAGAATCTCTGCCAACAAAAAATGCCTAATTCCCGGAGAAAAATGGATTTCACAGGCAGTTTTGTGGAGTTCGTTAAGCTCGGGAGTATCGAGAATGATACTGGACAGAAGTTCCATTTCCGACTCCACCCATTGGCATATAACCAAATGGAGGAAATTAGTTGATTGCGCCCAAGTACAGGTTACCATTCAGGAGAAGTACACTAACCTCAAAAGCATCATTCACAACTAGGGCAGTCGGTTCTTACTCAAAGACGTAAGCTGTCACTCGACCAGTAGTTGATAACTATAATGAAGATTGACTCTTTCAACAAGTTATATTTTACACCGGTCAAGAAGAAAAATTTGAAAAAATCTGAATCAACCTTCTCTTACAACTTCAGGTAGACAAGCCAGATCGCGCGGCCTTAAAGTGTCGTCTAGGGATTAATTCCTTTAAAACTGATTAATGAAAAGTTCTACGAACTCTTGACAACCAGAGCTATGTCTCTTCTGACTATCAATAGTTATTGCTGACTCAATCCATTTGATAGCATCACTGATGTGGACTACGTGTACAGTTGTAAAATTGTACCTATAGGCTGATCGACTGTTAACGGATGAATAATTGAGATTCGTTTCCTTGGAAAATTGCAAATGAACAAGTCAGCACCAGTTAAGAAACATGGCGAACATCTAATCAGATGGAAATAACTTTTTATTCATCCGAAACACGAAGATCTCATTGATGAAGACGATAAACACTGTGGTATTGTGTAAAACTCTTAACAGCAGACTAGCTTGAAATGTGATAACTTGTTAACCCTGTCTGATATCGTGTCGGATCGTGTCATCTTAAGGGATTGGTTTCTGTCAAGGTATAAAAATATCGAAACAGTCTCTTACTAAAAATCAAGGTCTAGAGCTTGTGGCACACGATTACTGAATATTACTCAAGGTTTGCTGCCCAGTTTTGTCCGAACTGTCTCAGAAGATACGTTTCAGTTACTTTTTGTCATAAAATGAAACCTCTATCAAAACTTATCCGAACATTACGACAGTTCTGTTGGATATAACGCTAAGGAGTTTGGTTATGTCAAGTTGCCAAAAACGTTTAGTACAAGGTCGTTCAGTAAATTTGTTCCCCACTGCATCAGATAGTTACAAACAATAGACTTAATCATGAATAGATTATTATGAGGACTTCCGTACCTGTTAATCTTCATCATACTTACAGTTACGTCAGACAACAGAAAAAGTTTACCAAAAAAGAAAAGAAACTCACGTTCCTCACATAATCACGTACGTAAACTGAGTCGATATCCTTGTGCAACAGACCCTATATCTAAAAATTAATCCGCCAGTTTCGATTTCATGAAAACAGTTTTATCTACCAGACCGTATAACTTTTCCCTCTTGGATATGGTTCCGGCCAAGCCCAACTCAAGAAGATCCACCGATGTAGACAGCCTTCAAATGATGCCTGAAGAGAAGTTCTACTGGAATCAACATCTCAAACCGACTGTGAAACCAGCTTCCGGCTTTTGGCAGTTCAGTCTTTTCTTGCAAGGGGCTCTAACGACCTGATCAGATATTTCGTTTTCTTGTGTGGTGCAACAAATTAAACTGATGTGAACGACCGTACTCTCTAGTATGTATGTACTGTTTTCGGTACCCGTTTTCTAATCAGGCTCGTTCCCTACGGAAGCAAAATGTACGTAGTGTCGCCCAAGTTTGTCGAAAACCCTGCTGGCTTTCCCGAAGTTTATCATCCTTGCTTAACAACTACTATTGATGGCAAGAATTGTTGGTTCTTTTCCTCTTTGTCTGGTACCCATTGCATAGTGGTTACCTGCATACCGAATAGCAGTTGCCTTTATTTGGAGCACATAGAATATGAGTATGGTCGAGGCTGGATAGGCCTACAGGAACTGATAACCAGTCACTAGTAACAGTACAGACATAACGCATACGTTAACGTTAGCCCCGGACTCCTTCTAAAAAGAGTATCAGTTACTGATGGTAAATTTTCACCTACGCCCACCAGGACTCGTAGACCTGTCCACCCTTGAACGGCGGGACAGTCAGACTCTATCCATACTGTCAAGTCCTGACTGTTTGCGATGACGAAGTGCAGCACGGACCACGTCACAAACTGACGCTTTTGTCCCTATAATAGACAAGGGACGTTGACTGAAAGACTGTAACTTTGTTTACTTGTAATGCTATACTGTGCCGAAATGTGTTGTTTAATTAACACGTTAATGTAGCCACACATTTCCTCGCCTGTAAGCTTTTCCAATTCCTGATCTTCACCCATGCACGTGTTTCGATGGCCTGTATTGGATTAACTCACAATCAGTGTACAACTGGTAAGTTCTGTCGGTAGCTGATTAGTCGCTCAAACAAATAAACGGGTAGAAGCTCACCTCTTCCCCGACAACTTCGATCAGCTCGACGACCCCATCAGAGTAGGAGACCATCATGATGTTTGAATCCGTTACACGACTCAGTTGGACACGAGAACCACCTCGAAGTAAACTGATGGAATTTGCGGGGCTTAAATATGATGTTTGCTGACAGAGCGGAACCAAGGGGAAAAATGAAACGCTGATGTTGTTTAGTCTAAACACGTCAAGTAAATGTAAATGGATTATGCAAGATAGAATGGCTCATTTCAACTCAAACTAGTCACGCCATAGTAGTTGCCTGTTAATCTAGAATAGTTAATATGATATAACCGATGTGTTACTTTTTCCTTCCAGATGAGATTATTCGAGAATTCCTATGAGGGGCAAATATATGCAATTCAACGGTTTAATTTGTCAACGATATCAACAACATCATTTCAACAGTTAGAAAAACATTATGACGAAGTTAACGAGATCAGTGCCGAACGGTCGAAACGAATGTCAGCATTTGATTAACAACATATCGGGATTTAAAAAATCACAATAGGGGCTACAACAAGACGCAATGCATACAAGCCGGCTACAAGCTGGCTGGTCAATAGCGTGTATTTCTAAGCTTGTCTGAAGATGCCAAGCTCTATGTTTGGCAGTATTATGGGGAAAAGCGTAATTAACGATTCAGGATCAGTTCAAAATTCTGACAAAACTAGAGCTGAAGCGCAATGACTGTGATGTACACCTAATGAGACCTTGAACACTCTTCTCTACATGGTTGACAATTACCAATGGTAGTCAAGAATGAGCAAGTCGAGAATCAGCTCGTAATTTGCTTCATTACAACTCTCGGTATCATCATTGAAAACGACTTCATTTTATGCTGAACTGACGCAAATAAACACATCAGAAGGGAAAACGTTACAAGAAGAAAGAGATGGAAGAAATTAAATATTTTTCTTTAGCCCAGAACGAAGCTTCTGAAGGTCGAAACAGAAATCGGTGGTTGGGTGAATTATTTTCTTCACTCACTTGAGGGGTTTCCTGTAAAATGAAAATACGCATACGGACAATGAGTTTATTTGTGTTGTTGCCCATACGGAAAATCGATAAATGAACCAGTTAACAGATGTAAATTTGAAAACTGAACCGAACTCAAACGAAGACATGCGATTTCTGAGCCCACCTCAGCACTATCTTGTGCCTCGGTCGTGCTGGCAACAGGGATCAAACCAGGGGTAAAGCGTAACGTAACCCCCATACCTCCTCTTGTGCGTCTGCTGAGTCGACGCTGAGTCGGTAAGGACGGTTGTTGTAGTGAGTGCTGTTGTTGAAATGAATGATGATGAGACGAGATCACGTCAGTGAAACCACTCAGCACTATCGGCACGGAACTTCCTACGGAAGTGCTCTGGAAAGACACGGCCGGACTGACCACTCGTCGACTCGTACTTTGCGTACCCACGCGAGATTGATAAGCAAATTGACTGTGTGTCGGCTAGGTTAGAGTAAAAATGGGTCATATGAGTGCCTTTATCTAATCGTTGTAACAGGAAACACCTTTAAGATGATCTGAACGAGTAGTTGTTTAAGCACATATGCAAATTCATTAATAGAAATTGTTTCTGAGAAATAGTCACAGTTAAATTGATCAGCTGGCCAGTGGAATTTACAGATGCACGAAAGACTGAACAACGGTTTGTGTGCATTTTAAATAACTAATACGGAATTTCCTAACAAGTCGATGCTACGAAACGTTAAGCGAACATGAATTTTCGAATCAACTTATCAGAAATAAATAAACGAATTGAAATGCGGTTAGGTACTAATTGGTTACCTTCGCAATTGGTTCGTCCGGGAGGATAAAGGTATGTATTTTCCGTTCAAAGACATCCGCGGCAAACAGTCTGGGTGACGTTCGCGATTCTGTTGCTTCCGAAGGCCATAAGCAAACACCACTCATCGGGCTGTTGAAATGTAAGTGCATCAGACGTATGCTATCCTCTCGTAGACTTCGACAGCTATCCGTATGCGCGTGACTTCCACCTAAAATTCGGTAGGTAAACAATAACGTGGTCCAGTTAACTGGTGTAAAATATTTACACAAATACTATGTACTATTCGGTCGTAAACCGATATTGCAAACCCTAATCTTCCTTACAGTGAGATGTGAGGAGTTGATCTTTTTAATCCCTATAATTATCGGTATCAGATGTACATCGACGTTAATGTTGTCGCCCAAATACCTTGATTGCAAGAAGTGTACGCGCCGACTGGGTCAACATATGCCGGTATGTTTTGTATGACACTAAAGCGTTACGCGAAGTAAAAGAATTTTTATCGGTAGTGTACCTCTTCACAGTGGACAGTCGTGGTAATTCAGGTTTCCAAAACAATCGTATACAAACCACAACAACCTATACTTTCGTTTCCATCAATCGAAACGGTGTGGCCAAAATTAATCGTGTGTCCTGATTACCCTGATTTTGATCCAGAAACTGTCAAACCTGAGCACAGTCAGCGATTGAGCCAACCGAAAAATACACTGTGACTGTTGCGGTGCTACTTCACATCGTGTAACCAATCGCCTTAATGCTATCTATGCTTACGGTTTGAAAGAAAACAGCTGTATCTATGGCTCTCGGTGTTCGCTTCCCAATCTGTCGAAATTGCCATCAAACATCGGCTAGTTCATTAACTGTCGTCAGTTTAACAAGTTCGATTTCACTATCACCTTCGTGCGTTTGATGTTTTTGTGATTCTGAAGTACGTCTCATCGCGACCGGCAGACTGTCCCTCCGTGTAACATACGCATTTGATCAACATCCGTATAGCTGGGTATAAACTTCACGCATCTTGGTAAACATGTACCGGATTGTGCATGCCATGCGCATTTTGCACACGGATAACGTACAAATTGCTGGTGCGACAATGGTGGCCGGTGACTGACCAGCGTTGTGTCATTCTGCTACGCGCCAGTCGCCACATTAAATACCTATTTTGCCAACATACCGACTTGGAAAACGTATTGAAAACGGCTGTCCTGCCATTGAAGTACATGCACATCCAAAATGTTGGCCTCCCTTAGTGTCATTGTTCTTAACGTCACCAAAGCAACTTGAAAAAGAACTTGACGCTGATGAAGAAGTACCCAAAGCTGAGACGACAAGGAAGTTGCGCATCGGTGCAAATGTATTAAATTCTGAAGAATTATAGAAGAATTATATTTTTATACAATCTCCTATCACACATCAGTACTCAAAATACCGCTCAACAAGTTGAGAATTTCTGTGATTTCAACTTGGAGAGAAGTCCTAGTCGAAGGGTCATCGATTGGAGTTAACAGGACAGTTACTATGTCTCCTCTCGAGGTGATCGGGCAATCAGAGCACTTTTCACAAGCAACTATGATTGACCGTTCACAAAAGATGATTCAGTCGTGCCTAATGTGAGGTCAATGGCGCAGTGGTCAACACGGTTGCCTCATGAAAGCGTGGCCGGAGTTCTAGTCCCGGCCGTGGCAAGGATATGCACTACTGACGAGTTCTAACAGGAGCCAACTGGAAAGTCTATGAGAATGCGACAGCTGCGATTAATTGTGGGTGCTGTTCAATTTATATACTGATAGATTCTGTTTAAAAGATACCCAATTGCGAAAAGTCTGGACTTCGGCTGGATTCAAACCAGCGACAGAAACAACATGCCTGGAACGCGGCAAATGCTCTATCAGCTGAGCTACGAAGCTACTTCGGAACTCAGAAATATCACATTTTAGACTGAATTATCCACACATTCTGTAATATGGAATCCAGCAAACAATTTAGAAGTCCGACTGCCCAAGCAGGATTTCACATTCAGTTCAACCTGTAATCCACCAATGCTACGGATGAACACTGAGACTGTATTGCCAATAAGTAGTTGGGCTGATTTTATAAATCAGAAGAGACCTAACAGAGGTCAGACGTTTTCACAACAAAGTCTCCTGTGATTTCCAACACCTGCCAAACTATTTACCATAGAAGATAGATATGCTAAAGAGTGAGAAATAGCGTGTTTCCGGTGTGGTACAGGAATATAAAATAACGCAAGTAGAGACGGGAATGTACACGTTAGAAAAGGCTCTGCATCAACGTCATATTCCCTACATATAGGAATGTTTTCTTTGCCAGGCAAGACACATTTCTGTTTCTCGTATACTGCCGTATGTGAAAGCGGCTGTGTTGGCGACTACCTTCGCGGTCAGAGACCTCTGTTAGGGTAACAAATAGCTACAGAAAACTTCATTGGCAAACTCATACATATTGCTTTGTTCGGTTTCCTCCAAAATGCAGTGTGATATGGCCGTCAAAAAAACAAAGGCAATTATCAATTGGATTAACAGTCGGTTAAAATGAAATTAATAAACCACTTCGTGCTACTTTTGAACCATTAACACTTGCTATTACTGATCGCATTAACATCATTGCACCATTTAGCAACTGAAGGATTTTCTCGAACCTGAATCACTCTATCGAAGATTAACCAGTCTATCAACCTCTTTTAGTGGGGCTGCTTGAAATCAGTAAGTAGTAAGTCTTTTGAACGATAAATTAAGTGTCCCCTTCAAAAAACGCCGACAACATCCGTGATGAAGCGGGTTTTTGAACAGCATGCTTAGGGACAGAGGAGCCGTGCTACTTGAGGGTGTGAACAGACGCTCGATGCGGACACTCAGTAAACTGTACAAAAAGTAGAGTACTTTTCTGTCAGTCCGCCAAGCCCCCATAAATTGATGTGAAGATAAAAGTAATTTTGTATTCAACCCTTGTGCCACTTCTGGGTAACTCTTCATCTGTAATGTAGTAAGTTTTGCGTGAGATTTATATTTGTCCGTTTCGTACGAAAGTTTGATATCTCCAATATCCAGGTTACCCCAGTTATTAATGTATTACGGTCAGTCGCTCTTTGATACCGGGACGATACAGGACACCACCTCCAGTGGTTTGTTCATTTTCACTGATCTTCCATATAACTCTTCTACATAACTCTCGACAACCGTCCCAACTATCAGCCACACATAATGTTGTTTCACCACACCACTGACCGGTATGCTCAGCCTCTGTTCGACTGGTTAATTCTCCATAACTGTTACGAGCAAACTTCGTGCATTTTCTAGCCCCAAATATTCTTGATGTCTTACTTATTGTCGCCAGGTAGTTCACTGTTGCAGCCACTATTTGCCCACGTTTGAAGAAACTCATTCGTACGATACGGCTGATGGTATATCCTTTTAAATTCCTTAGGATAAGTCAACTTCACTGTCCGACGTATGAGGCGTAACCATAGAATCTTCCAATTGGGTACGTAAACTTTATAAATCAATGAAAGAATGCAGGAAAGAAGAAAAGGCATTCAAAATGCGCTCATTTTACTCTGGCTGGATAAATTTAGGCGGAAAAGAGTAAAGTAAAAGTTCACCCGTACAATTTTGCATGAACTTATATAATAATACTTTATAATGTTTCATTATACCTAGTAGAAACCGTTTATGGGACAATCAGTTTCTACCTAACCAACAGAAAACAGAAGATTTTACCCACTTACCACGGTAGTTGCACTTACGGTAAATAACTTAATGTATAAAATACCCAGCTCGTTACGCTTATGTCAGTTTTATGAACCCAATTTGGACGCCCTTCACAAGATCCAGTAAGGATCAACAATAATAGTATTTGTAAATGCAATGGAAAATGTTATAACAGCCAGTTCAGCTTGTGACCCGGTGAATGAAAACTACCATGACTTTGATCTCACGTTTGCCTTCAAAATTAACAATTTTATGTCTTAGTCAGTTTCGTGAAACCAGGAATTGTAGTTCCACCTGCAAGGTGATTTCGGATAACCATTATTAACACTGTTCATACGGATGATTCACAGACACTGAAATTTTCAGCAAGCGTATTTCAGGCTCATTGTCAGCCTGTCCTAATGGATCAGTTCGATGCATGTTTGAACTGTGAGAATATAGGCTAGTTACGCTGTGATTCTAGGCTTTGAATAAAATTGTGGGTAGGGATTGAGAACAAATTGTGAACTAACTGGATTACCTTGGTCAGTGGGAGCAGAACATAAGGCTATTGATATTTCTACTTGGATCCCCATCCGATTATCGGGAAATAAGTCTGCTTTGCCCAACCACCAATAATGCCAAAAATGTAGGACCGTTTTAATAACTGTTCCGACCGGTTTAAGCTAAGGTTTTACGGGCGTGTTACGTCAGGTAGAACCAATCGAGGACTCCTAAGTCTTGAGCAAAAAATTTAGTTGTTCACTTCAGCACGTGAAAAGTTTAGCAGGAAATACACTCGACTACCATTAGATCAACGGAACATATATATCAAATAACCTCAAATAGAGAAATAGCAAACCATTGGAGCACAGACATTTGTAATGAAATACAGATTTCCTACTGACGCTCACCCGTTCACAGTGACAGAGACCATTTTTACTGAAAAGAAACTGAATCCTATTTCCAAAGTTTACTGGCCCCCATTACGAGCTGGGCACAGTTTTCAAGACAGACGACCGCTGACCAACAAATATGGGATGTTCGTGATAAAATTTAATACCACAATCTCAGGCAAAATATTACTCAAATACGTTACAGTATCGATGGTCAGCACAGGACCCGCATTGCTCGAGCTCGTGAGAAACCGGAAGTGTGCTGATCTTTAGGAGCGTTCTCTGGGTATCCTATTTCCTTGGCCATATCACTTGTGACCTAGACTTTCCAAAAAAAATCTGTACCAACATACGTGGCTTCATCTGTATGTTCATTTCTTTTAGTAAGGGTGGTTCGAACAGAGTGTGACACCCTTGGTTCACTCAGCTGAGCAGACCAATGAGTACACTGCAGTCGTGTTGAATGTCCTTATTGTAGACAGTACAAGGTCTGAGTCTTCTTCAACAAAAAATATCAAGTAAAAGTTGAAACCGCACAATCGTGTTCTTCACATTACCTTTAACAAGTGATACAGCCAGATACCCTCTCCAACGCAATCCCTCATGAAATGAAGTTTACTGTCTATGTGAGACTGTTGTTTGGGTGATTCAAGTGATAAACCTTGAAAACAATGATGTATTCAATACAAAAGTATCTTTCGAGTGGAGTTTTCTTGTACGGATGATAGTAAAAATATCAAGAACGCCTCTCGAGTAGCTTAACGGAAACTAATATGATCTTCGTAGTAGTTTGTTTTGAGCGATAAACATGAATCAGTTACCACGCAAGTCTCTGACTCGCTTTTACACGACTCGTGCTTTATATGCAGAAGCATGTCGATCTCATCATCATCATCATCATCATCATATCAGCCATGAGCCTGACCAAAGGTACTGTGGCTCGGGCTGCCGCTCACCTCAACAGTGACGTGGAATATCCTAGAAGAAAACGTTACTAAGAAGGTTGAAAATTAATAGAAGTCTAAGCAAAAGAACTAGAAATGGTATGGATGCAGGTACGCCATTGACTGCGACACACCGCCATCTCGGATAGCGTCTCCAACCAGCGGTTTGAGTGATCACGAGGACCCCATCCAGGCAGGCGACACCTACCCACTTTACTCAGTGGAGCAGTCAGGGTTCTCATATTTCGTGACCACGTTGTCGCTTGACCACCACGTGGTTTCACCCAACTGTTGGTGGTCTCAGTATATAATGCCCGGTACGGTAAACGCTCAGCTGGCATGCGGAGTGCAACGTGAGTAGTTGACCGATCGATCGCGTGTTGCCATTGCGGTGCAGAATATGTGTTAAATTATGGGACGTTTTGGTCTAACGAGAAAGAAAACGTTAACTGTTTGAGACAATGCTATTTTTACAACCCACTGTTTGGGTCGTTTGGTGGACACCGCGAATATGGTGTTGTGGATAGATGATGGGAGAGACCATCTGTACGACCAAAGTTTAAAGTGGGTTTTCACGAGACTGGCTGATTTTTTTGTCGGTTTGACCATTTTTCGTTTTCCATAGGCAATCAGACATTCAGCAGGGGCTGATTGGTGACGTTGTCGACAATTTCTCATGTTGCGACAGACTGAAGTTCTACAGAAACGGATAAAGATTGAGACGTTGATTTGCCTGACGATGAATCTAGCCGTTGCTCACTGTATCGGGCTCAAGCCAGCCGTTATGTCTATTCTACCTTTACTTGTCGACATGGACATCGTGCATCAACTTTCCGTTACATATGACTACATTTTTTGGGACCTAATAGATTTGATCTATGCTGTGATTCGTGATCCACTTTGATGCTGTACCTCTGAATTTCTTTGGTGATCCGATGAATTGCCTACTGGCTTTTTGTCATTTAAGTCCCTTGAGTGTCAGCAATGTGGTACGCGGTCAAGGCTAAACATGGGTTCAACTTTTGAATGAGAATGCACGATAAAAGTTATTTTTTTTGCTTAGGTCAAAACCTTGATGAAACCTGGAAGCAACCCTTGAATTTCTAGTCGTGTGCAGAAGAAGCTTTATGGGACGCGGTGTAAGGTGCCAGCGTTCTCAAACATACCTCATCTATCGTTGTATGCCATTGGTTGAACAGATCTATTAAGTAAATCTCCAAAATCAAGTTACATATATTAATCACAGTAAATTAATCGAAGGCAAAACCAACTCAATTAGTCGACCAGCCGAATAAATTGATTGGTAAATCAATTTCTTAAGTGAATGGAAAAATCCTAAGTGATTCCCAAGTTCGTTCAGAGCTTATTTTGATAACACATGAAGTGTCAGTCTGTATTTTCATCTCAGTGTCTTCAATGAACATTATGATGTACGTCCGAAACACCACAAAATTCGACTTTGAAGCCAGTTAGTGTATATCTTGTTTAATTGTTCCGCCTGAAAAACTTGCGGTCTTTTTTGCTATCGTCTTAAAGCCGGATTGATATGAGTTGTAGAACTCTTCCTTCTGAACCCATCGTTGATAGGTTGTCCACCCATATTCCTTGAATTAAATGAGTAGTTCTTGGAATAAGTCTAGATAACAGCAACAGCTTCAACATGGCGTGACGTCTTTCAGATGATGTTTGCAAAACCACGTAAGGGAACCATTCGAGTTTGTCAAGATGACTCTACCTGTTATCTTTGTTTTCCAGTGTCGATGATAATGAGTAGATCATATTGTAGCGAAAAGGCGTCCAATAAAGCACAATCTTTATTGTCCAACACGATAGTTACCACGCTACGCATGCGCTCGCGTTTATGAGTCATCATTCCAGTCCACAACACGCCCAGGTTTCCGCTCACACGTCGTGTGCACTTCTGCCCGGTTTACGTGTGTGATCGGCGCCTTCTACCGGGGGTTTTCCGCCTGCCACTCCTCGCCCGTTAGTCCGATCTTGTTGAGCGATAGCTCGTCCGGTCGCTCGTGTTGTCCGCAATCTATCCACTGTGGGCTTTGACCGTATTCCGCGGCCGTGTCGAGATATTCCTTTGAGTGTTGGAATAACGGCGCCCCGATCAGGTCATCCATCTATTTTGCCTGCCATGCCTCGCCCGTTGGTCCGATCCAGTCGAGCGATGACTCATCCGGTCGCCCACGTTGTCCCCGATCTGCTCGCTGTGGGCTTTTGGACGGACCCCCCCGCGTTGAGGTATTCCGCCAAGTGTTGGAATACTCTCACCTCCGGCTTGATAATCCACCACAATATGACCAAATCAAATCACTCACTTTGCAAGTCTGAATCTCAGCTCTCTTGATTGGTAGCCTTCGCATGTCTGTCAAAATTATCCTTGCCGTGCTTTGACAATGTGGGAAATTCGTTAAGTTAATATTATCGGCCAGTATGTAATGGATTGTTGAATTCCATGTGGTATAAAACACCATACGTAGACTGAGTTCTCGGACTTTTCAACTCCAGATAGGGTAAGTAGTGTCAGTGATAAATGGATTGAGAATAAGTAAGTAGTGTCAGCTTAATTCAAACTCTCAGCGTGTGATTAGTAGACGATCATGTCGCTGTACTGTGTTCCCCAACGATAGGAAACAATAGCGGAACTACACATCCAAGTGT
>LOND01023629.1:0-20971 GCA_014220965.1 Paragonimus kellicotti
TCCACCGATCTGTCCGTGGACCGCGAGTTGAGAGCTGGTGTGGTTAAACAGCTAGTGTTGCGTTCGGACGTCTTGAAAGACGTGTTTGGAAGAACCACAGCCTGAAGCCGAGCACTAAGCTCTTTGTCTACCGCTCAATGGTGCTGTCTATACTGCTGTACGGCAGTGAAACATGGACGTTGTATCAGCGGAACGTGCGCTATCTTAGCCGCTTTCATTTGCAATGTCTAAGACGCATCTTGGGTATTCGGTGGTCGGACATGGTTCCGAACACTGAGGTATTGCGGCGAGCGGACATGAACGGGATGGAAGCCATGCTGATGCTGAATCAGCTTCGTTGGCTGGGTCACGTCCGTCGGATGGGCGATGACCGTATTCCGAAGCAGCTTCTGTATGGACAACTGAGATCAGGTAAGCGAAGTCCTGGTGGTCAAAAGCGGAGATACCAGGATGTTATTCAGGTTAGTCTTTCGCGTTGTAACATTGATTCTAGATGTTGCGAAGAATTGGCATCGAACCGGACAGTCTGAAGAAACACGATTCTGATTGGCGTCCGAAGGTTCGATGAACAATTATTGCGCGACCGTGAACGTGAGCGCGCGGTACGCAAAGGAACCATCGGTGCCATAGGTCGTGGTGACATGACTATATGGCGTTGCGATGTGTGCGGCCGTGAATGCGCTGGCCGTTTTGGAGCAGTAGGTCATCAGTGTACTCACAGTGCGCCGTTGCGCGAAGAGACGACGAATACGTTAGGCTCAGGTAGGTCATATCAGTATATCCATTTTATCTCTGTTACTGATTGCATCGACCAAGAATATGGTCGTTTGGCAACTAATCCGCTTCTCTTTCAGAAACTTGGGTGTCTGCGGTCTTCTACCCATTCTTATCTTCAGCTTTGTTGGTGTATTGTATGATGAATGGTTTGCCTGTTCTTTTCGTAGTCCACTCTGAATCCTGTTTTTCATTCTTATCCTCTCTGGAATGCAGGAACATACATTCGTATACTGAAATGCTTCTTGTATTACATTTTACATATCTTTCTTCTCAGTTTAGATCTTGTCATTGTAGTCTCTCTCTGTTTATTTTCCGAGAGATAAGGGTTTCCTTTTCCTGCTAGCCATTCAATTGGCTAACCAGCATTGGCCGGCTGGACACAAAGGCCTCACTCACACACCTACTGGTCTTATTCCTTCGGGTTTACACCGGATACGTGGTGTGAGTGGAACCACAAGTGGTGCAGCGCAAGCCACTTGGGGTGATGGTTTGAAGCGCAGGCGTCCTCTGGCTTCGGTCACTGTGACAGGCTAATCCGTTTCGGATGCCGCCAACCGTGTGTGTGTGTGTGTGTTTGAATGTGGCATTGAATTGCACAGATACATACCATGCCAGCGCCGTTTGCGTGGACGTATCCAGCGATTTGTGCCTCATTTTTGGGGGCGATCCGATTCAGTCGCTTCACCTCGCATATTATTAGGATACATTTCGAGCTTCAAACAATATGGATTCCTTTCTTGATTTATACTTTCCCATTCCTTATAGCTATTTCAACATCCAACCGTCAACTGGACAACTGAATCCACACGATTCTTGGACTAACCTACCATTCGCATCATCGGTTTTCTCGCCTGTGGATTTCATCCGGAGAGACGACTGTTCTATAGACCGACCTTCATTCGTGTACACAGGTATTATGAGGCAAACGGGAAACTGAAGCTGGTTAATACAAGAAGGATGCCAGACCGACGATAGAATAGTGAAGTACGGTTAACCCATCGACAGATATCCTTGGGAGTTCACTGTTGGCGGCTTCTGGTCTGGATTTGCCTGTCACTTTTATCGAAGTCTGAACGTGCCAGCGCATATCACTTGTCACATGAGGCTTGTGCTAAACCAATTGTGGTTCCACTAATACACCATACCTTTAATAAAAACCGGAATGATTAAGATGAGTTGTCTGAGAGAGGTCCTTGTGTCCAGCCGACCAACGCTGATGAGCTATTATGAAGATCAGACCGTTGTCTCTCGGAAACTAGATATTCCAAGAGTAGAATCTAAGCTGGAAAAAAAAACACTGAAAATATAAGGCAAGAGACAGTTTGGTGTAGGGGTGCATATCACTGCACCCTAAAAGGAATGAGATATAAAAACAAAGAGTTAGTGCCGAACCCAGAAACAACAAAACACTCACCATACAAAATACACCAAGGCTGAAGAAAAGCAGTAAGAGGCCACTATATCCCAGGTTTATGAAGAGGGGAGCGAGTGTTTTGCCAATCGGCGACGGTCTTTGGATCATACAACCGAAGAATTAACTATAACTGGAACATTTTACTCGAGTCTAACGTACTCGTTGTTTTTTCGTCGACGGTGCATTATGAGTACGTTGATGATCAACTCGTTCGAAACAGCCAGCGCATATGCGACTGTATTCACTGCAACGCCAACAATATTTTGGTTGCCTACTTTCAATTAACCCTATAACAGCTTCTGTCAAATCCGGTTGTCGCTCAGTCTTCGGACGTGACCTAGCTAACGAAGCCCATTGAGTGTCGGCATAGCTTCAATCTTGTCCATGTCAACTTGCCAAAGTATCCCAGTTTTGGAACAATGTCTGACCACCGAATACCTAGGATGTATCTTAGACATTAACCGTGAAATCCGCTCAGATAACGCACATTCCGCTGGTACAATGCCAAAGTTTCACTAACGTACAGTAGAGTACACCACATCATTGTGCGGTAGACAAATAACCTAGTGGTCGTCTTCAGGCTACGATTCTTCCAGACACGTATTTCAAGACATTCCAAAGCAGCATCAGCTTTCGCCACATGAGCTCGTAACTCGTGACTTACGAATAGATCTGCCAACAGATTACTACCCAAGTAACACGTGTCTGGGTAGCCATCTACAGTGTATTCAATGAGGCGGATCCCAGACGTAAACATAATACGTTTGCCTACAGAAGGTTGAAATAAAAATCCGTCTTACCTCTGTTAATATATAAACCAAATTTGGATGTCGTGGGCGCAAAACCGCGACCAGTCGATGCAGTTTATCTTCCTTTTGTGCAAATGGCAATCAACTTTAAGCTGTGGCCTTTCCGTTTTGCAGTTGTACCACAGCTCTTTGCACCTCTGCTAAATTTTCGGCGAGAGCAAGTAGGGAAGCAACTTTGTTTCGGCAGGCTGTTCACTGTCTGAATTATTCGCGGCAGTTTAGTATGCTACCAAACTGTTTGCGTCAGACTTTCATTATATCCTACGGTTGGGTACAACAAAACTCGAAGTCCACGTTACTTAGTGCTTTGGTAGACTGGATGGATGGATCAGAAATCGGTTTCAGCTAATCGTAGGACTCCTTGTACTGTCGGTTGTCATTTTAGCCTTGTGTCAACCAACCTTAGTTTTTCCACCGGCCTCTCTTGATTCCACGCCATGACTGTGGTCCCTCCGAAATCTGGCTTTTTCGGCTTTATAGTCGGGGTCCATTTTGAAAATAGCAAATGCTACATTCTCATCTTGAACCAAGTTGCGGATAGCCGCACCGTTGTCTTCAAAACGATACGAGCGTTTTTGATGCTAAATACATATCGTCTCTGTGGCTGCTGATGTGATCTGTTCCTTAAGGTATTGTCACATATCGAAAGGGGTAATTAATACCGGACGTCTTTCAGAAGAGCACCAATTACACGTCGAAATGTAGTCTTAGTCCTTGAGTTCTCCATTCGTTTAACAACCGATTTCCGACGTTGTCCGGATGATCTACGACAAACGGGCTTTCGGATATGACTAAACAGCTTAGTCCAGACCAGCCTGTGTTTCTTGCCAAATTCAGCTGTGCGCACCAGTTGCGTGATATACACTTCACAAATGTCGCTCTGTCGTATGATCACGAAGGCAATCGAATGTTAATGACCTCTTTGTGTGTGTGTGTCGAAGTAGTGATATCGCTCGCATCCAGCTGGAATCGGGTGTTCGTGATAGCCAGCTCGTGAGTAGCACACAGGTGGAGCAGACGATCACCGTTCTCATTGACTGAACCAACGCCGTGTGGTCAGATGCTTTTGGGCCACACTGTTGAATCGCACACTATCGTCGCGCTGAATTTCCACATCATTCACAGATATCTATCGAATGGTGGCGAAGAGCTTATGTTAAATCTGGTGCCGTGTGTCACCGCATATCTTACTCTACTCCGAGCTTAGGGGTACATGCTTCGTTCCATATCTAACTTTTAACCTGCATGACATGATCATTTGTGTCAGTTTGAACATCGTACCGTCTCCTTCAGCTCAGTGGGTTATTCAGATGTGTAAACTGATGGATTGGTCCATAATGAACTTTACCAATAATACATCCAGTACACTGTTGTTATGAAAAAAGGGAAAGATGGCTGCTTAATTCCCGAAAGCCACTTGTAACTGGGATTACCTTATGCTAAAAACTGGGTCCAATGCCAATGCGCCTAAACCCAGACCCTATTGGATATGGCTGGTTGTAGCAATGACCTATAAATCTCTAGTTGTCTATGACTTTTGTGTTGACCATTTCGCATGTGACCGTACTGTCTATCTTTGACACCAACGGCAGACAGAGCCGTGAACCAGCTTTATCCACTTCGTCCATATTTCGGTGGAATTGATTCGGTTCAGGCTGACCAAGGACACACAGTTCGTCTTGGTGCAAGAACAGGGTATCCGAATAACTACTGTTAGGTATCATTATGTCTTTCATGTGGTTAAATCTTCACCTATCTCAATGGAACTGTTAATCTTTACGGAGATTTCTGTGCATCGTACTACAAACTGAACACACCAAGCAAACTGGCGTAAGTACTAATAGTAACAACAACATATGTTACTCAGTAGTAAATGGGTTCTGCAGATACCAGTTTACTGGTAACATACTTACCTGACGAACGATAAATAATAAACTGCTAAACTCGATAAAGATACAAGACCTAAATAACATAGATGATATAGTAAAAACTAGTGATCGGTGTATGTACATTCTCCATAGGAGTGTACAAACAAAACAAATAACCGGTGTACCAGTCCCTACGAGTGAAACGTTTGGGATGCAGAAGGGCGTGGATAGGTTTGAATAATGGAGGAAAATTGCACGCCTCATAATAACACTATACATACTGAGTAACTCAGGCTGTTAAGTTGGATCCCACGGCGTAGCGCTCGGAACGCATCCCCATAAGGTTGTTGTTAGGTAACTCCCGGTCATTAAAGTTCCTCCAGACGACTTCTCGGAAAGTGTGACCAAGTAAGTATAACCTACTAGCAGGACTGACAGCCTAACCGCTTCCATTGTTTGTTCAAGCTGCCACGAATGTTTATCTTGTAGCCCAATGACCCTTGCTCAACAACCGTCGGTTTTCCATGAAATTCATGTACTTATTCCTGTACGGAATTTAGTAGCCGGTAGATCCGAAATGTAATCGCTGCCTCAGAAGCAAGGTCCACCAAGTTCCATGAGTCATTGCGTGACCAATATATTTACCAGAAGACGCCGTAACTCCTATCAAAAAGGCGGAAACGTATGATAGTATCATTATGTTCAGTACGCCAAACTTAACTAGACATTAGATAAAAGTGAATGTAAGACTGAAGGATAAACAGGTTGAATGATGTTTAATGCAACCAAGGACTAACCTAACGCGCGGAAACGAGTCGAGGGACTGGATTACGAGCCAGTTAGCTCGGCAACTAGAGAAAATGTTGAAACAAATAATAAGCCGATCGGTTGGTAATAAAATACTGTACAAAAATATAAATAGATAATGCTTGCCGATAGGCCAAAGTGAACCGGTTTCAAACTCAAGAAGTCTCAGTCCACGAGATTACAGCAAATTCTATATTCAGCCCAAAGTTAAACAGCCATTAGTTAACGCAAACTACATTGCCTTATACAAAAATATCAAACACACTATACAACTGAATAGATAACGAATAACGGTGTCTCGCAACAGCCAAATTTGCATACAAGCACTCATGCATATGCATTAAGAAAATTTGAAAGGCGAATATTTATCTCTTATACAATAAATACAAGAGATACGATGAAATTGGAACACACGAATTGAACTCCACCACATTCACCTTCCAAGTACGCAAAAGACTTTGATCGTCTACAGCGATCTGCTAAACCTCAGAACCAAAAATGATTTTTACCCTGGAAATGATCCAGACTTTCTTCATTCTGTCAGGTACAACAGTTGAGCAGCAGTGTTTGCACCGGCCCGTACTCCAAGATGAGCTCATTATTTCAATACAGGTTTCGCTATTTCACGACCAGACATCGCGTATTTTTTCATTTTTATAAAATCCAGTCAGAGCATTCGAAATTACCGCGTTCGCGCATAAATGCAGTATTGCATGCATACGCAAACACATGGTCTCAACCGCTAGCTCAACTCGATGTGGTCCAGGCAACACACCATAACTTTCAGCTTGCACAGATCACCATCTTCTCAACATGAGTTATTATGCTCTGGCAACCATAACCACTAAAATGATGCCCTTGTTAATACCAAGACTGTCTGACTCAATTCATAATAGTTCAGTCTAACCACGCACCGATTACTTCACCACGTACCGGCTTAGGCAACGCAGATTCATATTCACTGATCGTCAGATTTCCGTATGAAAATTCTGGACATTTAGTCAGATAGAATGATGATCAGCCAACCTCGTGAGATGGTAAGAAAAGCCAGGAATTGCAATAACACAAATTATCTTGAAAAGTAAGCAATTTCACAACGAATCACTTCCTGTCACGTGCATCAGCCATAGCCAATGCTGTTGACGTTACCAAATCTGGAACCTAATCATTCATTGAATCAATAATATAATCACGGGTGTAATCATTTTCTGTAATGGTGGTTTATCGATGTGTTTGTTGGTGATGTTTCACACCAAACCTGAGCTATATAAGTGAATGCTAGAACATTACTGCATGCTTGTTTCTGATAGGTACCGATCAGTCCAATTTCACCAGCAGCTTTACCAAACCAAGCTCAACATGGGGAGGGCGTTGAAAATATCTTATGTTGTCATCGTCGTCGTTGCGGCCATTTTGGGAATAGTTGCCTTAGGACTCAACCGTAATATAAGCAGTAAGTTATGTTTAATATTCGCAATCGTTTAAGTTTAATTTCCTAACACTTGTCTAACGTACCACTTCAAAATGTTCTATAGGATTTTGAGTGGTATCATAGAGGCACAAACTACAACAGTATCCGTGTACGACGTAAATTGAGGAGCTACTTGACTACCTGAGACTAAATATTCAAGACAATCAACATATAAAAACCGATCAGCCGATGTATTTGCTTTGAAGTTTACTCCTATTATAGTTGTGAGAATGTCTTTGCAGAACTTTTTCAGTGCAAGTGCATTTTCCTGTTTTCTGTGGTTGAATTGTTTCAACTGTCCCATCGATTATTCAACTGAAAATTTTCTATTGTATTTCTGTTGATTTTCAGATAGTTCTCGGCTAGGTAGCAGATTCCAATGCCTCGTTGCGTTCAACATTATTGCCGTCCTACTGCTATTGATTGCTGCAATACTGTATCTTGTAACGTTATTCGTGGAAGAGACCGCCAATAGAATCCTAATGATCGTTACATTCAGTCTGGTTGCTCTTGGACGTAAGTGTTTTTTTCATTGAATCAGTTTTAGCTTTCTGCGATATTTGGGCAGTTATCGTTTGAAAATGCTATTTTGTTTTCCAAATGAACTGTTGTTTTCCTGGTTGTTATCATTAATCTGACATTTGCATCGTATTAGTAAGTGGACTTGACGATTTATAAACATACACGTTGTTCTGTGATTCAACAAACGTTCTTTTAATGAACAGAACAAACATAGTTCACTGTTCACAGTTATGCTTGTGGATACAAGTTATAAGCAAACATATATTGCTTTCATGGTGCGTGGGGTTTATTTGGTAATTTTCCTTCAGGAAATCCCCAATATTGCTACACCACAGGTTAAACTTGTCTTGAACTATTAACACTGGTTTATGTTTAGAACATAGTGACGGACTGGCGTGTTGCCACCCCTTTGGCTCATTTCTGATAAACAATATTTTTAATACCTTCTTGGTTATCCGATCGCACATATAAAATTATTTTGAGTTTTGTGCGTTTGGTGATCAAATGAAATGACCTTAATGAAATCAACTTGCCTGGTGTTAACTCCATCAAGATAAGCAATGTCATGGGTTTTTAGTTACGGTTTCATGACCAATCAGAGCTAGTTAGCCAGCTTATAACAAAGTCCGCTAATTATTAGTTTTAAACTCAGTGATGATTTAAACGAACTGAGGCACGAAAAATAAGTCCGTGCTGCATGCAATGTTCATGACAGAATTTCAGACAGGTTCAAAAGAGGAAGGCAGCAGTCAAATATCGAATGGACATGTAACAAGAAAAAACAGTTTGTTGAATAATTCAGCGAAAGTTTTAGATGCTAGTAATAGCAATAAAGGACGAGTAACACTGGGCGTTTCGTTTAAAGAGTTATAATACGGCAGTTGAAGGAAAAACCGAAGCGATTGGATTGTCAATACGAACAAACTATATTCAAAATATTTAGATGATCATATTAAGTCAATGTTTATTGCACCGAGCGGACTTGAATCGATTGAACTTTGTGGCTTCAACATGCGCGAGGCTTATTGTGATCTATGCTGATTGTGAACGCTGAGTCTAATTGTATGTTAGGACTTGGTATTACGTATATATCAGCCATGAGACAAAACCGTAGAGGTTTGTGGCTGCTTGTTATTTATTTATAAGTTGCTCCGGTAATATTTCCTCGATTATCTACTCCAATTTCAGTTGTTTGTTACATAATCGCCTGTGCTTGTGGATCCATTGGGACGACTTTTCCAGAATGGCTTCTATCAGCACTTTGGGCCTCTTTGGCGGCGGTTGCCCTGGAAATAGTGCTGGCCCTTTTCACTTCAGACGACTGAATTTTTACCTGTCAACAGCACGATTTATATGGTGATTTGAAGGCAATTGAGAATAAACTAAATTATCTACAAATATTTTTCGTTGTGTTTTCTTTAAATGCCAAACAGGTGGGAAAGCACTGCCCATACTCAAACGTACCAATTATCTATTATTAACAGTAATGCAAAAGTTAGAACATTTCAGTGTTAGCTTCCTTGCCGAGAAATGTTTAGAAATGTACACGCCAGTATCTACCGGTTTATATATGACCATACGGAGTTCAGCTGAATGTCCACTCGTTACTGTACTCCTTAACTTGGCTTTCGTAAGCCCGGCTTAATCAAGGGTCTGAAATTTATAATTTTGTCATAACTTTGAGTTAACTAGCAGCACAGATGTTACTAGTTGGTCCCCCATTAAAAAGTACGATACAACGTCATCGTGGTTCGAATATTTCTTGCATGAAATCAATTTGTCCAGTAACATGTCAAACCTGGTCGCACCGTGAATATGCATGCCATTATTAGTGAAGTTTGGATCAAGAGGGAAATATGCCTAATTCATACCAAAAGATAATGCAATCACCCCATTTATAGCATACGAAGATTAACTAATAGTCTATATGTAAATAGTTGACGACATACATGGGACCACGGAAGACTCTCATATCCAACCAACTAACCTGGTTTTACCTCATAATAATTACCAGTGGAGTTTTCAGTGAAATGGGCACGGAACTACAAATGTGGTGAGTTTGTTGACGTGAATGCTATGAGGGCTTTAGTAATTCTGTGATAGGATAGGATAATCACTCCGATTAATTTGAATCTTGAGAGTGGTCAGTTGATAACCTGTTCCTTTATTCTGTTCGTGCTAGAATACACAACATGAGTAGTTCTGACTGTGAGTTGGCATTTTTAATCAGGTTGTACACCGATTCAATCGTGATGTCGCTCCAAGTTGGATGAGTCGGATGGTTGTTCAAGTCTGCCAGCTGGATTGTTTTCCATCAGCCTGGATCACACCAGATTGCACGGTCTCATCCGAACTCAATTGGTTGAGTGTGGACTCCAATATGTGGGTTTATGACGAAAAAGTACGCCACGATCTCGAGTTCAGAAGAACACGGCTGTGCATCTAAGTGTTATCCACTACGTCATTTTCAACCAAAATGAGCTGCCAGCTGGTAGTCAGGGACTCCCGGAGGCTATATACTCTTCTTCTGGATTTTCACAATGAGTAAGGAATCGCAACAAGGCAATTTCGGAGAAATGAGCCACATCTTACCAGTCATCGAAAGTCTTGACATCAGATTCGGAAGATTGTTTGAGTCAAGGTGAAATTCGTGAATCAAAGGCAGTCGTGTACCAAGTACGTGAACGAAAGACAACAACCAGTCGTGAAAGTAGGTTCGACGCAAATGGATAACCAATCAGCCGAATCACCGACGGTCGACCCCGGCCTACTTCAAAGATGATATTCTGTTTACTGTAGCCAACAATCTCGACAACGTGGAAATGATTGCTGGTAGTCAAGCCGTCAGGTATAAATGCGGTCCATTTTCCTGTATCTTCGAGCTTCAGCGATTCTACCTTGCTGTAACAACTGACAAGGAATATTTCACTTCAATCTCATGCTGATAACTCAGATGATGGAGAGATGTATAAGTAGTTAACCATCGGCTAATTAAAGGTGAGAAGCAGTAGGGGAAACCAGAGTAGAATAAAAAGTAAAATTAATTTGTTCATTCAAACAACTGTGAAGGTACGAAGGACGAACTCAACTAAACGGGGCTTTTGTAAATTACTACAAGATGACTTTGAACTATCGAAATCGGCCGAAGCAAAAAATGAATCAACCAGTTAACCTGTTTCGAACCTGCTGTTCATTTAGTTGATGTTCTTTTGTCACCAATGGTGAACGGCGCACCAGTTAGACTTGAGACTAAATTAGGTTTAGGCTATGTGTTCGGTAAGTAATCCACTGGTTCTTACACTACCAATCAGTTCAGGAAGAATGCAGATTCTGTGGAAAATGCTTCTTCGGGCTATATTCACAGTAGTTAAGGCTTAACTGTTGAGAGATCACACGATTATCGACGCATTTCCAGAGAGTTAGAAGGTGATAAGAGAGTTGCCAAAACAGCAAAATATAATGATATGACGATAACTTGACTAACTGGTGGAAACTTCCGATGAATATACAGTAGAGCTGGTTGAATACTGAGGAAACAAATGTATCGCTATGATGGTTTATGCATAAACAGTGGGCACCAATACTGACATATTCTGGATCGTCGACGTCAGTAGAAAATCAGACGTAAGAATAAAATTTAAAACAAAGACGGACACTCTCGGGATTCACTTAAAAGCTTGCCCCATGAATCAGAACGTACTCAACGAGATCTTTAATACTCGAATTCTTTTAGAATTCTCCGACGTAATCAAAAGACAGATCGTGTGGTAGGGTTCGGCATAAGATTCCATGCTTCCGGAACACACATTTTCAATCTAAGCGCTCCCAGGTCTCTTATAAACTTTGAAATCGTCGGTCTGTTAGCTCACTGAAAGGCACCGTTTAATTACAAAAGTTAAGTTGGACCTCTACAAAGGATTCAAGAAGGGAGACCCAATATTGTTCTTCAGAAGAAAACGAAACTTCCCTAATGAAATGTCTTAGATGTTTCGGAAGAACATGCGGAGGTTAGCAGTTATATAATAAAATGACGAATGATGGTATGATTAGTGAATATTAAAATCCCCCCTGATCATTGTTTTGATGATTGGTAGCTAAGTGACTAAAGTTGTTTTCCAGACACCAAATAAAACTATCTGTCTCAGTGTGGTGAGTTCTGACGGTTGAGAACTCGGTTGTTAACAAGCCCACATATATGCAACTAGAGTAAAGCTGTTGAGCTTTAGTACAGACCAGTCTGCGCAGCTTTTCTGTAGGTCTTTCAACTTCCCCGTCTACTTTCCATTTAGTGTTGTTTTTTCACGAAAATCGTTAAGTTTCATTTGTGGCGAATCATTTATAATTCACCTGCTCGTTTGTCTAGCTTTAGGTTATCGTCTCTTGAATCAGCTTACGATTTTGAAACCACTCTTCTTAGGGTACAGAACAGGTAAAACAAGAACAGAATCTCCATGTATCACCAGTTCTTTTGTGAACCAGCTGGTTGCCCGTAAGAAACCCTGAAAGAAACGAAATTTGGTGTCAGTAAGTAAGTGTTGAAACTGATAAACGCTTCGCTGTCTTGAATTATTATTACTCTCCCTCTTGACGGCGTCACTTGGTTTCACTGTACAAAAACAACCAGTTTTCACATAGTTCAGCACATACCGGACTTGTTTTATTTAGAAAAATTAGATTCTATATCTCTTAAAAACAAATTCAAGTATTCACTAGTCTAGTTACACCCTTGTTTGCTGTACTCATCACTATAAATAACTAATTACAATTTTGCATCTACTTAAGTCTACACAAATAGATTCGTCGTAGTCCGTGTATCGTACGTATGTCATCATCAACATTGGGGACGGCACCGTTTTTTGTACACTTCTATTACAATACTTCAATAGCGGATAACTTCAAATATAACGATTTATTGCAACAACACAAAACATTTTTACATTTCCTGTAGAATAGGGCATATGCAAAACTTAATTGTACATCACATTTTGTGGGCACTGAGATATTAGCCAATTTACAGTTGTCGTAGATGACAAAATACTTCGGGGAGACAAATCAGGAACTGGGGCAATAGTACCGAGGGATATTCAACAATAAGACTCGTTGAGGTGAATATCAAAGTGATACGGATCGAAAAACATGGAGCCTTTAATGATGTTAAACATTGGTGCCGATTTTCATATCGGTTTAGCAAACAAATATGTTTAAGAGTTACTGTTTTATGGCCTGGAACGTTTGACTAACAAAAGATTGATGACTGATTTTCTACAAGTTTGGCGAACCTGTAGGCTGTTTCCATCCTTGAAGATGAAACGATCGTCTGTCAACCCTTCGGAAAACAGCAAGTTCGGATTTTTGTCACGCTGACGTCTCCGGTGAGTAAAGGACGCGAAGTTCAGGACAAAACGAAGACCTGTTATGATTTCCGTCGTGGTTAGCTGCATACTCTCCGGCATATTCGCATCTCTCATAACTTCAGAATAACATACCATTTCAGCTCTACGTAGACTCCGAAAGGAACTGAAAAGTCACCTAGTCAATACGAATTTCAGTATCATCACGTCGTGTTTCATTTTTCAACCTTGAAATGATGGTCGTATTTGCGTGCTGTACTTATCCAAAGTGATGCGTTAACTAGGATTACCAGGAACAACTATGCCAGATGGTTCAAGCGAGAACAGTCAGACGTAAGGCGGTTACAGTTACTAGGTTAAGGGTTTCATTGGTGATTACTTGGGAGCACTCAGACAGTGAGACAAGATCGTATGAACATACAACATAGATGTCTGTACAATTACAGCACAGTCAATTTACTAAAAACGGAAGTCAGAACAGCGGCTTCAAAAGAAGCATATCGATTGTTCAGTGGCTGTGACCACCGGTATAGCATCCAGTAGAACTGAAAAACTTTCGGGGTCATCCCAAAAATATGATCTGGCTTTAAATACACTTGCTTTGTGCAGTAGAAGCTAAAATCAGTTGACAGCATCTTATCCACAAACAAACCGCTCACCGCCATGGGAGTCAGACTTTAGGATAATGACCGCGGACGGAGTCCCTGAGAATGCCTTAACTCCTGTTATCTCACAGGTTAAATTTTGAATCAGTGACTCACGATGGGATCTCCCAAACCCATGTCCTTTCGCCCTGTAAGCGGCCGGGAATTAACAGAAGGTGTCTTTTCATCAACAGTGGTAGTGTCTATCCGTTACCATTTTCCTGTTCTATGTTGCTACATAGTATTTCTCCATTTGCCACAGCTTGAGATAGGCAGTTGCTTCCTGAAGTCATGAAAACCGATCAACACAGGTCTTTTTACTATCTGCGTCGTCTGAAAAGTAGGTCAGCATATTGATACGGTGTATATGGACCTTAGGTCTGAGGTCTGGTATTTGTTGCGTCTCATTGACATGGACCTAATATACTCTCGGATATATTCATTTGAGCTCATCTCGGGGCTATTGTCGATCAAAGTGCTTCATCCTTACAGCCGCCCGTGAGGCCGAAACTAAATCTCCTGGTCAAGCCGGAGAGGGAATCGCAGTGAGTTTCAAAATAGAGTAATTCTTTCCAAATGGATCTCAGTCAACGGTTGGTCGCACGCTGTGTCATTTAAATTACACTAACTCAAGCCCTAGGATGCTAAAGTTGTGTTCTATCAAACTGTCTTGGACTTTCCGAAAGAGACCCGACATTCAGAAATAATCGTATTGGCAATTTATTTAAATGCTCCCCTTTGTCCCTTTAAACAAGAAAGTGAGATTGGTATGTTTGGCATCTTTGTGTCTAAGAAATGTTAGCGACGAAGGACTGTTTGATATATGTACCTTCCGGCATTTGAATACTGCTTGGTCACGTTTGGTGACACGGAGAGCATCACATACATCTCACTCATGAACGCAGACCATTACTAGTGCAGCCAGTTACAGGTGGGACCGTTCAACTGAAGACTACGGGGCATTTGGGAGTGACCACTGTTTCCACCGTGGTCATGCGTTGGTTCAAGTATTTCAACGGTCATAAAGCCCACTGGGTGTAAATCAAGTGTATCAGACGGTAGTGACATACGAACTGCCCAACGCGACTCAAGTGAACACTTTGGGCAAATCTCAGCAACTACAAAAGTGTACTGTGGGGAAATCTGTTCCGGAGGATTTGCACAATTGCGGCTGATCCAAAGAGCAGACGTCACTTCACTTCAGCTACAGTAATAATGTTAGTGGAAGTCGATAACTTAAATTTCAGTCGCCTGACACAACGAGCACTCTCTGTCGACGCTGCGACTGACTGGCAAAAGCTTCGAAGTGGAAAGATGATGTCTAACGTAGACAAATGAAATCGTTCACGAAGGGGTTGGCCACTGTAGGTCGGGTTCGTCTCCCGGGCTGGGGCCCTCGCGACTCACAGAGTCGGTGGCTTGAGACTTTAGAGGTGGTTGGCTAATCGAGCTCAGTGGCGTGAATGTTGTCGTTGTTTGGCCGAGTTGTCTGTGAAGTGAGTGCACTTAATGACGCGAGGCAGTGAAAGCCGTAAGGAAGCTGTCTTGCTGATGACGCCTTACTTTCACTTACAGCTCGGTTGTTTGTTTGCAAGGTGTAGGCACCTTGATGTTCGAGTGTAGACAACCGTTTTCAATAGTTAGTCACCTTCTCTTCCCTATCTATTTTCCTGTCATTCCGTACAGTCTTTGCTTTCTTTCCTTCGTGGTTGTGTGTAGTTAAGCATCAGTGTGAACCTCTGATACATTGATGTTTACAATGATGAAGTTAGCGCGAAAACTGAGTATCACTTGGACAAACGTCAAAAGAGATGGAGCAATGATTTCAAGTGAGGCTAATTATCATTAGGAATATGCGAATACATGGTAGTGATCTAGCGATGACAATTAAAACCTGTTTTGAGGAGTTACTTTATTCCTGAGCACGATATTCGGTCGCTGGCTGATGGCTTCAGCCAAATACGTTGTACATCCCATACTGACCTACTTTCGACCATCGATGTCAATGGACGATCAGATTTAAAGATATGCACTGAAAAAACATTTAGGTGATTTGTCAAAGAATACTGCTGCAGTAATGGACACACAACCATTACAGCCTATTGAGTTGGACTAACTTCAGAATTTCTCAGCGAATTAAGAAGATTCGAGTCATACGCTATTGCTCAACGTTATATTCTGTCCCCCCAACGCCTGCAAAGTAGGTACCTTCATAACTCTTTGAAACTGGAGAATATTTTGAATCTTGTTTTGAACTTCCATCAGCGATTCAAAGGAAGCCAGCAATTATTTTCTTTCATGGAACGATGAAGTCTCATAAAATGTTTAAGTGATTTTCAGGAATATAGCAACTTCGGCGCTTCATATTACGTTAACTCGACAAGTATCATCGAACGGTACGTTTACCAAACACTCGGACAGTCTCGAATTAATGTATTGATGATTAGTGGCTAGATGATTAAAAGTGTTATGCAGATTTCAAGCAAAACGCTGTTAGTTCTGTCTGCTGAGTTCTGACAACTGAGATTTTGAAGTACAACGAATGCACTTTTAGTGAAACTGACATAAAGCTGGCGAGACATAAGGTAACGCTTGTTCTATAATTATCGTTGTTTTGTGATACATACGTAATGGACTTATGTTTCTTCAGTACTCTTCAGTGTTATAGAAGTAGCAAAAGTATGCACAGTCACCGACTTTTCCTCGTATAAGAACCAACCCATTTCTGTTGAGTAATTTTTTGTGGGAGCGCAAATTGCTGTTATAAATAAGATAATGCCGTGACTCATTTCTGGGTGGGTAACTGAGTGATAAGGGAATCCTGAAAGTAATTGACGACTGTAGGTTGTATGCTCAGGATTCTGTGTTCTTCCCACTGTTAATGTTCTTACTAAAACAGGCAGACCCACGTCCGTCGTCTGCGGTCACGTGCAATTTTGTTTTTCCTTTTCGTGAATGTGTAACGTGCGGTCGAAACCAGCAAGCGCGCACAGGTTGAATTTGAATTGTGTGACGAGCGTGCTGCTGTGTTGTTGACGCCGTTTTAGTTTCCGTTTGTGTAAGTCGTGTGCATGGCTTACTGGGCCTTTGGCTCATGCTTGTCTGTATTGTTTCCTTTTACAGGATTGTTGTTGGACCCCTCCTTCGGAAGAACGCTGTCCCCCGGTGTCTCCACGTTGCCCCAAAGTTGGTCCGTAAGTGCAACGGACAATCAGAGTAGAAACGGCTGGCTTGCATGTTACAGATGCATGGGTAATTTTTCATTGAATATATTTCCACTTAACTTCTGACTATGTTTCCAACGTTTCCTAGATCCCTGAAGCACATGTCTGAAGGAAGCGGTATTCTTCGTTATAGTTTCATGGAAATGTATACTCTTCATCGTTTTAAAACAAAGCCATTGTTAACTTTTAATCTGTTGCCTGATTCCGGTCATCATCTTCATCCTTTTTTTGCCCATGTTAACATCCCCAGTTATGCCCCGTTTTAAACACGCAGACTGGTGCAAAAGAATCAACCCCAAAATCGAACTAATAATTGTTATGCATACTACGTCTACATAACACGTGGCTGTGTGAAAACCCAAATACACAACTGCTCACCTATAAAAACACTTTTCTTATCTGACCCTATTAGAATCCCGAAATTCGGACGTTTTCACAAGCGTAACCGGGGCAGAACAATCGAATTGATCTCAGTCATCCAGAGGTTAGGGCGTTTCAGTGTGCATGCAAGCAAAAGCCATCTAATAAACCATAAGGTCTGATATTTTTAGGAAGCCGATAATCCAGTTTATCTAATTTTTCATTACAATAGAAAGCTTTTGTACATTTCCACAGATTCACACACTTTGTATTCTAGTAATCGGACCTCATGTGTATGCGATGTGCAGTCAATTCCGTAAAGTCCTTAGACGACTGTCAAGCAAACTGATATGGTATTAAAATTACAACTTCAATTTTTAAGGAGATGATTGCAGCTTTAGTGAAGCTTACAAATTTTGTTAAAAAAATGTGACAACAAGGACCTTCAGGGATTTCTATTAGTAATTCACTTATTAGCATCCCGCTCGCAGGGATACGCACAGTTTGGCACAAGTTGACAACTTTCCGCTCGGTCAGTGGTCATAAAGTACGCTTCTTAAGCCCGATGAAAACCTTTCACAAAGGTCGAATCCAGATAACATTATCCTCAGGTGTATAGTAAGGCTCGAGTTATAGGCTGATAGACGCGTAATATGGATAACTGATTTGTCCAGGTAATTTCCTTCATCTTCCTAGCCCCAAACTAACAATTTGTGTGAATGGATCACCGGTCAACAAGCCAGTTACTATGCACCGATAGAATATGGTCTTTCGTTCCTTTACGCATGTTGCTAAATCCTCTGTAACTGTGAAGACACTTGGACGGATTACCGCAGGCCAAGGTTCTCCATATTTTTGTATCTGTTGCTAAAATTCATGAACATCTCAATCTTCCATCCTATACATTGTAGTTTATTACGTGAATGCAATAATGCAGGCTATGTAACACTCCGGGGACAGCACTCATATCTTCGCAGCAAACTGTTCCAGCGATTTTCAGAACCATCTTTAATGACGATTGTTATCACCACTTGCACCTTCTTGAACACAACCAGTGGTCGAATCTTTCCTGCTTACCTTAAGCAGATCCGCGATTCTATACCAGAACTAACGACTATATGCACCTAGTCATTAGTATGTACATCCACTCTTTTCTGTTCAATAAAATATCATGCGCACTGCTGATCTGTAGTAGAACCATCCCCGTATTTTGACATTTTCCCTCAAATAACACGGTACTCGTTACGGAGTTTATCCACAACTGAGTCAATTAAATGCAGGTATATTTTAGTTCCTAAGATACACTTAGTTAAACGTATGTTTTTACTGTAGTTATTCGGTAAAAAAAAGACATTTTCCACCTATAATATTCTGAGAGTAATATTATAATACGGAATCAAGATGAGCGTGACATGTTTATCAGTAGAGATATGGAGGTTAGAACAACCTCTTCATTGTTGTAACAAAATCGTCTGGCTCAAGCCAGTTCAGAAATGGACAGATTTAGAAACGTGAAAAATATATAAGTCTGACTGACGGTGCTATAGGTAACTCCACTGAAATTACAGAGACCATAGTAAAAAGTAATAAACAACATAACAACAAGAAGTGTACTTAAGCACCGTGAAGATGCCCGGTTTAGCCCTGATAAAAACGCGTAGCAAACGAGCTTGGTATCAGTGTATCATCGCCAGAATAAAAACAAGAAATTCGTGTGGGAGTTCCTGGAGTAGCACATCAGTAGGATGAGCAATGGTGAGTACTGATGTTCAGTTAGTCAAATTCATGAACTGTAATTATGTACCAAAAATCACGCGAGCGGTAGACGATTCGGAAAAGAAATCGGCAATATCAAGAACACATTGATTCGTGCACCTGAGGCATGCTCACGGGAGGCTCAGTGATATGACCAGAAACCGCTGCAATCATAACGGGGCTGAGTGCAAACGGTCCACAATGGCTTCTGCGCCGGCTAGAAAACAACACTTGACCCACTTCGACTGCACTCCACAAAGCCGACAGATCGGCTTGAACGGCTGCGCCAGGCTCATCAAATGGCGTGGTTCGACCGAACGCGCAGCGATCGCCGATGACCAAGCTTTTATCGATCCTCGGGCTAACCACACCGCATGATGCTCCAGGATGCGTTCAGCTAATCGCCCGGTTGTGCAGCCCATGTTGCTCATTCCACAGAAACAAACGAAGCGGTGAACCCAAAACGAGTTGGCATTAAATCTCTAAGTGTTTTGTACATATGTTGTGAGTATCAGTTAAAATTTCACTTCGAACACCTGTTTTCGTCCAAATATGTGTTTACTTGCTGTGCGATTTTATTTCAAACCCGAGTATATTTAAACAGACGTTAAGGCGGATATCAATTTGACTTTGGTTGAATGGATGTGGTTGAATTAAACCACTTTGCAGTAATCAAACTGACGAAGAAGATTATCCACATGGAAGACAATTAGTTGAAGTTGTCACACATGTTGTTTCATTACAGGTGTTGAGATTTCCGACAAGCTCGATCTGAGCGGTCATTAAGAGTTGTCTTGGCATCGCGTTCTATACTTTGTCTGAAAATGTCAAGCTTGTCAAAAGCTAGTTGCGCTCGTGCACGTTCGTGTCGTAGGACTAGTCTTGCGTCAATAAGGTTGGGTTGGTTTCTAGTCTTTTCAATCCAACTTTACTAGAAACACGGTTCTGAAGGTATTAAAGGCTTACAGCAGGTCTCCAATGCCACACGCGTTGAATCGGTTGTAGGGGGTGGCCATCAGAAACGGAACAGACTGAGTTTTCCGTATATGTAAAAGCGCTTGGAGTCTCTGTATTCAATGTTATGGGAATGCAGACGATAGTGTCGAGAGAGGAAATGAAAACGTTTAGCTAATCGGGGTTTTGATGGGCAGGTATGACTACAAAAAGGGAGCGGGTATCGATAGAAGGAGCGTTCAAAATTTCTGTTAAGTCTAAGACATTTTCTGTGCAATGAAACGTGAGGGTCTGAGAACGGAACTGGAAGATGAATAAAAAAAATTAACATCAGATGAATAAAGTTTCCGCAGCTTTGGTTTATCACATAACCATCTGCATAAATCCGCACTATTTTGGGACCCGAATCATCCGCAGTTATAGTGTTTCTATGCGTGTTCACGTCACGTCGTGGAGATGGCACAATACAACGTAAAGTACATCGCAAAACAACCTGATCAGGACAGTATACCAATCGTAATAGCTTCGTGTCTTTAAAACAAAAAAGCAACTCAGTCCGCTGCTACGGCTATAAATATACGCTCAGATTATACTATAAAAGAAGGGAAATAGTTTACTTTTAGTATCTATCCAGAACGGCTTATTTGTAAGCACATGCTAATAAGCACAAAGGGAGATATAGTGCAAACTGTAGACAAAACCTGTCTATGTGTTGTTACAATTTAAAGGCGATAGCAATACTGCAAACACAACCAGCTTGGATCAGGATATGCACCACTGATTAACTTTGATAAGAGAGAACCCCGAATCTTGTGATTTATTACGGAATGGGCAGGTCGAAAGGCATATTCGAATGCAAGGATTGTTATCAAGTGTGAGCGACATTCAATTTGGAGTGATCAAAAGAGTAAACGTAGCACTCGACAAAACTTACTTTGCAGGCTAATTACGTGTTCGACTTGTTTCCACATACGTTTTTGCGTTCCCGGCTGAAAGATGTTACTTGTACATGCCA
>LOND01023691.1:0-10845 GCA_014220965.1 Paragonimus kellicotti
CGGAATTGCGGCACTCTTGCTCCCGACATTCTACTGATAACAGCTCCATGCTCGTAAACAGCTCGAGAGGGAAACCATCCGGTCGTTCCTTCGTAAATTGCAGCGTCCGGATGGGAAAGATTCCCCAGAGAAACTCAAAAAGCAAATTCCTGAACGGTTAGTGGAGAGAATTTTGCCAACGAACATGAAAAGGGAGTTCTTATTTCACCCACCCGGCTACTTTGACTCCGTGATGTGGTTGGTCGAGAACCTCGGAAAGGTCGAGGCAGTTGTCAGTCGACCGACACAATATTGCGTCGTTATGGACGGGGAACAGTCGCCTAATGTATAGAAGCTCAGACTAGTAATGCGGACGTAGTTGTTCGCGGTATGGAGCGTCGCACGGTGGCCCTGGTTGAACAAATCGCGAAGATCCTGTGACCACAAATTCAGGGTTAATCGTCAAGCCTTCGAATCCACCGGCCGATCTCCAGAAACCACGCTTACGTTCCTTCCTTAATCGACTGTCCTCAACTTCAAACAGATCTTACGGTACAAGGGGGTATGTGGAAAAGCTCTTGTTGGTTTAGTGAACACTGGAGCGTCACTAAGCGTAATCGGCACACCATACAGTACGCAGACACTCGGGCTATAGACGGAAACCGTGTTACCAACGCATTCTTACAGCCAGTGGTGACCAAATGCCGACGGAGGGCAGAATCATTGCACCGGTTACAATAGCCGGATGCCATATAGAGCACAGTTTTGTAGTGAGCCCCAACCTTCCGTTCTGTGTTATAGTGAGGATGGATTTGCTAGATCGTCTTAGGCTCATACTCGATTTGTGCCACTTTAAACTGAGGAGCCGGTCCGGCTCAACTCATTTGACATATGTGTCCAAAATTCCGCCAGAACCCGACTTCTGCTTTTATGTCACTACGGGCCTTTCCCAAATGAGTCGCGAAATTAGCGAGACGATTCAGTCGAGTGGGGTTACTGGAAACTCGCGAAGTACCTAATGCCTGAAGTCTAATTAAAAGTCGATCACATGTTTGAGTGGGCGGGAGCATGGGTAGGTCGCACAAGCATTCTAAGTTATGGTATTAATACGGCGGATGCGTCACCAATTCAGATACTCCTACGCAGGATACCTGCGCATGCGCACCTTCAGGATGAGGCAAGCAAGGTGGTTTATGACATACTACAAAAGAACGTGATTGGGCCGTCGAATTCACCATGAGCCGCCCCAATAGTCCAGGCAAAAAAGCAAGGCGGTGGCCTGAGATTATGTGCCCACTATATAAAACTCAACCAAATGACAAAACCGCATTCTCATTGTCAAGAGTCCACGACCTGCTTGGTGCCTTCGGCGGAGCCATGTACCTTAGCACGTTGGATTCGTCATCGGGCAATTAGGCAGGTGGAGGTCGAAGAAAATGACCGAGCTAAGACGGCCTTCACCGTACCGTCGGGACTGTACGAGTTCGAAGTTATGCCCTTCGGACTATCAAATGCACCCGCGACATTTCAACGCTTAATGCAGAAAGCACTGCATGAATTGATCCCTAGAGCATGCCTAGTATATCTGGATGACGTCATAGTCCACGAAGGGTCCGAGCGAGAGCATATGCGCAATTTGGAGTCCGTGCTGGACCGCCTGGCAGACGTCGGCTTAAAACTAAAGCCCTCGAAATGCCACTTCTTGCTGAAAGAGGTAACATTCCTGGGGCACGTAATTTATGAATCGGTTATCCAAATTGACCCAAGAAGGATAGGAACAAATTTGATCTTAGCGCACGCCAAAGGATGCGGAACGAACTGAGGAGTTTCCTAGGGCTAGCGTCCTATTATCCACCGCCTCATCACTGACTTCGCTCGCATTTCCACTCCCTTGACCAGACTGTTACAAAATAATCAGGAGTTCATGTGGACAGGAAAAGTGTGATCATGCTTTTAAATTACTACGCGAAGCTCTCTGTACGGCGCCAGTGCTAGCCTTTCCTGATTTGTCACCGAAGGCCGGGGAGTTTGTCCTGGATACCGATGCAAGTGACAGTGCAATCGGAGCGGTCCTCTCGCAACGAGGACAAGATGGTAGAGAACGAGTGATAGCTTGCGGTAGTCCGGTGTTTCAGTAAATAGAAGAGGAACTGCTGTACGATGAGAAGTGAAATGCATGCTATGGTACTCTTCGCGCGACATTTCCGGCATTGTCCGCTGGGCAAAAGTTTTATCGTATCAACTTGAGCACCAGCCGGCTTGTAGAGGGTTTGGAGCACCGGGGTCGGTGCTCAACGAGGAGGGGAGTTGTGTAACGTGCGGTCGAAACCAGCAAGCGCGCACAGGTTGAATTTGAATTGTGTGACGAGCGTGCTGCTGTGCTGTTGACGCCGTTTTAGTTTTCGTTTGTGTAAGTCGTGTGCATGGCTTACTGGGCCTTTGGCTCATGCTTGTTTGTGTTGTTTCATTTGGAGGACTGTTGTTGGAACACCTTACTTTGGAAGTACGCTGTCCTCCGGTGTCTCTATGTCGCCCTCAAGTTAATCCGCACGTGTAACGGCCATTCAGTGTAGACGGCCGGCTTGTATGTTTATCGAAATGCATTTTCGACGAATTTCGCCATTACTTGATATTAGTTAATTGGGAAAATGCTGAACTTAACCACAATGTGCAACGTGTCAAAAATTCGGCGGCGAAAAGCCAGTGGAATAACCGGACGAGGGATGCTTTGTGAAGTGTCACAAATAATCATCCTTTCTGATGAGTTCATGGGAACGCTCTCTAGCTTAAGGGAACTGGACCGACGAAGTTGTTCTATTTCCGGACCGTTGTCCTGTGCTGTCAGGTCAACTGAGCTGTCTGCCGTGCTCATTGTAGCATTGATGCGCGAGAGAGCATCGGCGACTGGGTTCGCAATACCTGAAATGTGACGGATATCGGTCGTGAACTGAGCGATATAATCCTAAGTGTCAAACCTTGTCAAACCTCTTCTGGCGGACTACCTGTCAGTTGCCGGACGTAGAGCGTACGTTAGCGGCTGTGGTATGTGGAGACGATAAACTCTTCGCCGTCAAGGACATGTCGAAATGGCGGATGCCGAGATATACCACGACCTAGTTGGTTATAGACGTTTAGAGCGAAAGGCTAGTGGGCACCACATCGCGCCGAGTTCCTATTGCAGGACCGCTTCCAACAGCACGTTCTGGATGGCATCCACAGTAGGCTGAAGAAGCGAACGGATGATTGTGTAACAGCGATGCTATACTGGCGATAGCTGTTCTCAACTTAATGAAGATCTTTCGTGTGGCAGTTCTTATTTAAGTTGAACGTACGTTACCTCTGATCAGGTCGGTGTGCGATTGTATTAGATAGGCAAAGTTGAAATGAAATGGCAGCAAAAATTTACGAAGGAAACAGAGAAATAGCGATGTCGTTTGAACCATGTGGGCTCCGAGTAGCCCACTAATACCTGCACCTTGTGGAGGATAGGCTCGGTCACGTCCGTGGATATACTGTGACCTAGGAGGTTTACGCGGAGCATCCCAAACGAGCACTTGGCTAGGTATATGGTCACACTGGTGCGACAAACGGGCGACCATGACATGCAACAGGCGCGCGATAATGGCAGCAAGTGCGGCAATATCTTCTTTTTACTGTGATTGAACCGGTGACCTCGAACGTTATCCCATACGAATAAAAACAGGGCGTGCGCGCGTTGTGTGACGCAGTGTTGATGCAGACAACATTCAGAGAACGGTCGTCACACCACAAGTTTGTTAAATGCAGGTCAGACTACTTGGGGGAATTCGGATTGGATGTTTCCCATAAGTCACGCAAACTACGGGATTGACTAGCATCGGACTGGTCACAGCCGTGTGCGATGGCTTACCGCGAACATTGAGTTTTGTCGAAGTATCAATCAGACGCGATCGATGTGCGTCGACCAGCAAGTCGAAGTGTCGGAGAAAATCGTTTCACTAATATGGAAGATATATCAGCTACAAGGAAAAACCAGTGAAAATCGCGTCGAAGACCAAAGTTTAACTCAACAGTCGACGGCCGAAAGTTCTAATGGGCGTACCGTTTGCAGCTCGGAGCGTAGTGCCAGATTCTGATTGCGCACCAAGTTATCCTCAAGACTGTTTGTGGTAACCACCTCTCGAACAAGTCTTGACGGCGCCCTGCTTCGAATACGTCCATGTATTGCATCGGCCGAAACCACTAGGTCACTGAACGGACGTGAGGATATCACGGATAATAACCCTTGGTATACTCAAACAATCGTTGCATTCACAACTGTGGCAAAACAGACTCTGGCAACTGTGATTCACCTGTTGCATGTCACACTTCTCGAAGAAGCACCGGTGGCTTTTAGTCACTTAACTGTAAGCGTTGGAACAGTTGTTCTAGAGGCATTTTATGGGACGGTTGTGGTTCTTTGAAGATTGCTCACTTAGCCGACTCATGACGATCGGTTACTGGGCCTAATAAGATATCGCTTACCAGTTTAGCACATCTCGGTGCAGGCATGGTATAAGCTGTGAGAACTTGTGCGAATCATTTGTTATACGCCGAATGCTGAACCCGGTTTCCAACAGGGCGGAACACAGCTCTGGATCAGGATCACTAAAAGCGGGAACAGCTAGTGCGATCAATGATACGGAACACGAAATGCCGTGACGTAATTTCTTCAAATCCGTAGCGATTGAGCGAGTGCAAACGCGATATACATATATATTTGTACAATGAGCGCATTTGAAACGTAAAACGAGATAGGGAAAGATATATTGAACTGGAATGTACGCTGTAGTATACGACTCAAACGACCTCACCGGTTAGCAGAATGAAGCGAAACCAACGCAGCCGGTTATGATTAACTCAACCAGTGAACAAGGACTATATTGTTGACACGCGAAATCGACGTGACTGCGAACGAATAACAAGGCGAAACGTTAACACAGCGACCACGCGGCGGAATCGTAAGTTCAAGTGCGCAGGTTATTTGTCGGTATCCATACTCGTCCAAAGAAACGTTTAAGCGCATCCGAAAGTGAGAAACAAAAACAGTACAAATGACAATCGTAGCCCTAACATAGTTAGCGATAAACAAATAGGGTTGGTACAGTGCAACAAAGGGCATTAGCAGGACTTAGAGTTTGGGAACGGTTCTCTTTTAAATTGCCTTGCAGAAAGGCACTTTATCCGAAAAACTTGCATATTTGCCAAGAAAAATGAATTTTCGGTTTCTGGAGAATTTGAATGTTCGTCAGGATTCCCGAACGTCGTTGAGAAGCCACGCTCAGCTTTGGGTGTTCCGTTGGGTGGCCTAGGCGAAAGGCTACTCGAAACATAAATACTGACGTTGAGAATCAGTATTTTGCTTTCGGGCTGAGCAGCAAATAAAGCTCGTTTGAAGGCCGTCTTTTTCCTTACTTGTTGGGGGGATCTAAGTTGCGAGAGTTGGGTTCCGATATTTGTGCTCTGGTTTTCGTGCAGTTTGGCAATATCGTTGCGTTCGTTCGTGATAGAGATACTGCTCGTGGTCTTTGTGTTTGTTACTTGTCTTTCTCCAATCAGGAGTCATAAGAGGTGGCGACGGGTACCATTTACAATCAATGACGTTAGACGGTGCTGACGTTAAGCTGCTGTTGCAGCAAAAGATGAAGCTCATGGAGATGATCGCCCCACCGCTTGTCTGCATGCGAGTTCGCGGTCTATCTCTACCATCAAACTCTGAGATGTGACTCGATCACGTGCACACATCGCATTCTCTATTCCCGAGTTGCGGATATAATTAACCCGCACTATATATCTCTATCTTACTCAATTCGGGGAGTCTCTGCGACGATAAGAGATTCTGTCTCGTCAGTGCGAGACGGCGTGTAACAGATACAATGATGAGTTTCGGTCACCTCGCTCGCATACAACAAAACCGTCGAACTTGGATCCTGCGGAGTGCGACGATAGCAGGTTCGCCAAACAATTGCTTCTCATTTGCATCTATATGCACACCGAATAATACTAGTTTCTATAATGAAGAACGCGTCAATCTGTATCCGTGCGCGAGATATTCGCTGACCAGTCATCCCTATTCTACTTGCGGCGAACAACTGCCTAAACTGATCAAACGAGGACTCACCAGCGATCTGTATCTCACCTGATGCGTGAGTTCTACACGTTTCAACTGTGTTAATGGAATTCGAGAGCGGTATCCTTCGGTCGCTCACACGTCGACTGCGTGCTCTAATAATATAATCCCTCCGGTTGCGTTGTTGATATAAAGAATTCTCGTGAGAAGAAGAGGATCACGCTCCTGCGAAACGGCTCGCATTCCGTGTCACGGATACCAGCCATAGGTGGACAAGATCGGCAACCAATATGTGAGTCTCGTTTGATCAGCTTGAGGCAGTTGTGCCGCAAGTAGAATAGGGAAGACTGGTCACCGAATATCTGCGACGGATATTGACCGTCTCATTGAAACTGATGTCACGTGTGCTCTTTGGCAAGATCATGTTGGCGAACTGCTCGTGCCCCGCAGGACCAAGTTCGCGGAGGAGAAGCCGGACCTTCCACGAATCATCTTGACTGGCAAATTCGATACGAAACAGATCATCGTACCGACGGAACCAAGAGTCGAACGTCACGTTCGCATGCGGGTCGTAAACGAACTCGGAGATACCGGATGCCAAATTGTCAACAGATTGCGTACCACCAGGTTGTGCGGGTTGGCCCAAACTCGCATCAGGACAATCGTTGGGCAAGCATCTCCATGAGCTTCATCTTTTGCTGCAACAGCAGCTTAACGTCAGCACCGTCTAACGTCATTGATTGTAAATGGTACCCGTCGCCACCTCTTATGACTCCTGATGGAGAAGACAAGAACAGAAACACAAAGACCACGAGCAGTATCTCTATCACGAACGAACGCAACGATATTGCCAAACTTGCACGAAAACCAGAGCACAAATATCGGAACCCAACTCTCGCAACTTAGATCCCCCAACAAGCAAGGAAAAATACGTCCTTCAAACGAGCTTTATTTGCTGCTCAGCCCGAAAGCAAAATACTGATTCTCAACGTCAGTATTTATGTTTCGAGTAGCCTTGCGCCTAGGCCACCCAACGGAACACTCAAAGCTGAGCGTGGCTTCTCCGACGTTCGGGAATCCTGACGAACCATTCAAATTCTCCAAAAACCGAAAATCCATTTTTCTCGGCAAATATGCGCATTTTTCGGGATAAAGTGCCTTTCTGCAAGCAATTTAAAAGAGAACCGTTCCCAAACTCTAGTCCTGGATAATGCACTTTTGTTGCAACTGTTCCAACCCTATTTGTTTATCGCTAACTATGTTAGGGCTACGCTCGTCATTTGTACTGTTTTTGTTTCTCACTTTCGGATGCGCTTAAACGTTTCTTTGGACGAGTATGGATACCGACAAATAACCTGCGCACTTGAACTTACGATTCCGCCGCGTGGTCGCTGTGTTAACGTTTCGCCTTGCTTATTCGTTCGCAGTCACGTCGATTCTTCGCAGGCCCCGTGTCAACAATATAGTCCTTGTTCACTGGTTGAGTTAATCATAACCGGCTGCGTTGGTTTCGCTTCATTCTGCTAACCGGTGAGGTCGTTTGAGTCGTATACTACAGCGTACATTCCAGTTCAATGTATCTTTCCCTATCTCGTTTTACGTTTCAAATGCGCTCATTGTACAAATATATATGTATATCGCGTTTGCACTCGCTCAATCGCTACGGATTTGAAGAAATTACGTCACGCATTTCGTGTTCCGTATCATTGATCGCACTGGCTGTTCCCGCTTTTAGTGATCCTGATCCAGAGCTGTGTTCCGCTCTGTTGGAAGCAGGGTTCAGCATTCGGCGTATAACAAATGATTCGCACAAGTTCTCGCAGCTTATACCATGCCTACACCGAGATGTGCTAAACCTGGTAAGCGATATCTTATTAGGCTCAGTAACCGATCGTCATGAGTCGGCTAAGTGAGCAATCTTCAAAGAACCACAACCGTCCCATAAAATGCCTCTAGAACAACTGTTCCAACGGTTACAAGTTAAATGACTAAAAGCCATCGGTGCTTCTTCGAGAAGTGTGACATGCAACAGGTGAATCACAGTTGCCAGAGTCTGTTTTGCCACAGTTGTGAATGCAACGATTGTTTGAGTATACCAAGGGTTATTATCCGTGATATCCTCACGTCCGTTCAGTGACCTAGTGGTTTTGTCCGATGCAATACATGGACGTATTCGAAGCAGGGCGCCGTCAAGACTTGTTCGAGAGGTGGTTACCACAAACAGTCCTTGAGGATAACTTGGTGCGCAATCAGAATCTGGCACTACGCTCTCGAGCTGCAAACGGTACGCCCATTAGAACCCTTCGGCCGTCGACTGCTTGAGTTGAAACTTTGGTCTTCGACGCGATTTTCACTGGTTTTTCCTTGTAGCTGATATATCCTTCCCATATTAGTGAAACGATTTTCTCCGACACTTCGATTTGCTGGTCGATGCACGTCGATCGCGCCTGATTGATACCTCGACAAAACTCAATGTTCGGGGTAAGCCGTCGCATACGGCTGTGATCAGTCCAATGCTAGCCAATCCCGTAGTTTGCGAGACCTTATGGGAAACATCCAATCCGAATTCCCCCAAGTAGTCCGACCTGCTAACAAACTTGCGGCCGTGACGACCGACGTCGCGCATCACACTGTCACACGAGGGCAGTGTTTATTCGTACTTGGATAACGTCGAGGTCACCGGTTCATCACAGGAAGATATTTGCACGCACTTGCCTCCATTATTCGCCCGTTTGTCGCACCAGTGTGACCATATACCTAGCCAAGTGCTCGTTTGGGATGCTCCGCGTAAACTCCTAGGTCACAGTATATCCACGGACGTGACCGAGCCTATCCTCCACAAGGTGCAGGTATTAGTGGGCTACTCGGAGCCCACATGGTTCAAACGACATCGCTATTTCTCTGTTTCCTTCGTAAATTTTTGCTGCCATTTCATTTCAAATTTGCCTATCTAATACAATCGCACACCGACCTGATCAGAGGTAACGGTACGTTCAACTTGAATTAACAACTGCCACACGAAAGATCTTCATTAAGTTGAGAACAGCTATCGCCAGTATAGCATCGCTGTCACATCATCATCCGTCCGCTCCTTTAGCGCTAACTGTGGATGCATCAGACGTGGCTGTAGGAGCGGTCCTGCAACAGCAACTCGGTGACGACTGGTGCCCACTAGCCTTTTTCTCTAAACGTTTACAACCAACTAGGTCGTGGTATATCTCGGCATCCGCCATTTCGACATGTCCTTGACGGCGAAGAGTTTATCGTCTCCACATACCACAAGCCGCTAACGTACGCTCTACGTCCGGCAACTGACAGGTAGTCCGCCAGAGAGGTTTGACACTTGGATTATATCGCTCAGTTCACGACCGATATCCGTCACATTTCAGGTATTGCGAACCCAGTCGCCGATGCTCTCTCGCGCATCAATGCTACAATGAGCACGGCAGACAGCTCAGTCGACCTGACAGCACAGGACAACGGTCCAGGAATAGAACAGATTTGTCGGTCCAGTTCCCTTAAGCTAGAAAGCGTTCCCATGAATTCATCAGAAAGGATGATTATTTGTGACAATTCGCGTTTCATCCATCGCCCGGTTATTTCATTTGCTTTCCGCCACCGAATTCCCGACATGTTGCACATTGTGGTTAAGTTCAGCATTTTCCCAATTAACTAATATCAAGTAATGGCGAAATTCGTCGAAAATGCATTTCGATAAACATACAAGCCGGCCGTCTACACTGAATGGCCGTTACACGTGCGGACCAACTTGAGGGCGACATAGAGACACCGGAGGACAGCGTACTTCCAAAGTAAGGTGTTCCAACAACAGTCCTCCGAATGAAACAACAAAAACACGCATAAGTCCAAAGGCCCAAGAGGCCATGCACACGACTCACACAAACGAAAACTAAAACGGCGTCAGCAGCTTAGCAGCACGCTCTGTCACACAACTCACATGCAACTTGTGCATGCTTGTTGGTTTCGACCGCACGTTACACAACTCCTCTCTTTGTTGAGCACCGGCCCGGGTGTCCCAAACCCTCTGAAAGCCGGCCAGTGCTCAAGTTGATACGATAAAACTTTTGCCCAGCGGACAATGCCGGAAATGTCGCGCGAAGAGTACCATAGCATGCATTTCACTTCTCATCGTACAGCAGTTCCTCTTCTATTTACTGAAACACCGACTACCGCAAGCTATCATCTCGTTCTCTACCATCTTGTCCTCGTTGCGAGAGGACCGCTCCGATTGCACTGTCACTTGCATCGGTATCCAGGACAAACTCCCCGGCCTTCGGTGACAAATCAGGAAAATTAGCACTGGCGCCGTACACATGAGCTTCGCGTAGCAATTTAAAAGCATGATCTCACTTTTCTGTTTATGTGAACTCCTGATTATTTTGTAACAGTCTGGTCAAGGGAGTGGAATGCCAGCGAAGTCAGTGATGAGGCGGTGATAATAGGACGCTAGCCCTAGGAAACTCCTCAGTCGTCCGCATCCTTTGGCGTGCGCTAAGATCAAATTTGTTCTATCCTTCTTGGGTAAATTTGGATAACCGATTCATAAATTACGTGCCCCAGGAATGTTGTCACTTTCAGCAAGAAGTGCATTTTGAGTTCTTTAGTTTTAAGCCGACTTCTGCCAGGCGGTCCAGCACGGACTCCAAATTGCGCATATGCTCTCGCTCGGACCCTTCGTGGACTATGACGTCATCCAGATATATTAGGCATGCTCTAATGATTAATTTATTGAAGGTCTCGCTGCATTAAGCGTTGAA
>LOND01023765.1:0-10571 GCA_014220965.1 Paragonimus kellicotti
AGTTGCGATTCATTAAGTGTTTTGGTGTGCTGAATTTCAGCTGTTATTGCCAAAACAGAGTGGAAATGATGTGCATATTGTTCACATTATCGTGATATGAAGCCAAGACAGTGATAAGAAATGAATAAATTACTCTACACGGAATGGACATGCAGTGCCACGAAACACTTCACATTGGATAGGCACACAAGTAACAGAAGCACCTCTTTGCGACGTAATGCGCCAGATCACCAAATGGTTCCCGAAGCAATCACACGACATTTGCCAGTGATTTCAACCATGAATAGCACACTCAAAAACGTGAAACATCCTATCGATATGTTGCAGTTTCTGTGTGCAGCACTCTCCTGTGCTGCACAATGATATATATCTGGTAAAAGGCTAAGTGAAGACAATTGAGCGGGCAGTGCGCATGTGGGATGAAACCAGAACACAACGTTTCATACCCACTTGTGAATAACACAAGAACCGATCCTGTGCCTGGTAGGTTTCTGATTGTGAGAAAGAAAACTTGATCAGACGTCTCTGAAGGTTGGTTGTTACGGTTCACTGCAAACGTCCTTCACAGGAAGTATACCAGTCATCATTGTGCAATCTTTGTTCAGAAACGCCCATTAAAGTAGATGTCAAGAAGGATGTCGACAGTTGTGTCAGGCTATCGGTTCGGTGAGGAATAACAAGTACACGACCAGAACTACCATTAGGGAAATGGGAGAAAATGATTGTCCAACGCAACGCTACTTATCAGCAATCAATGTAATGCACAGAAACTCATCATTGGTCTCACTCATGAGTTCAGAAATTGAGGTTGACTGAAGAGTTACTTTGCCCTCTCTTGTGGTGATCGGAAAAACGGAGAATAACTCACAAATATATGTGTCCGAACGTCTATTTATGCACAATACTAGTTCTGTTGCGTCATACTTGAGGTCGATGCGAAATGGTCAACACGGCGGACTTATGAGAACGTGGGCCGTCATTTGAAATACGAAGAAGCTCAAATAGTTTGGGGTGGTGGAAGTATTCAGCTACTCTTCCGATATAAATTTGTTCAAAATCTGCATGAATTCAAAAGTTATGATCAACTCCGGCTGTTGCTCAGTGCATACGTCAAATCCCCAACACATCATCAAATATCAGCCCTGATGAGAAGACTCAACGTAAGACAGAAATTCGCATTAATGCATTGAATCTTCCGTGGTTTCTGTTTTTGTGGAGACAATCTGTGTTCCAGCGATATGCCGGATTCGGTTTAATCACTCCACATGACATCCCTCGCAAAGTGTTACTGCCTACTGTCGTGTAGGCTGAAGTTCCCAACCAAAATTACTAGGGCATCAAGCGTAGCCAGCTGAGCCGTCAGTATCAGATGAACAGTTTCATTTGTACAATCCGCCCGTTCGCAGGTCGATCGTGTCCGATATGCACCACCGGGATCTTGTGTAACTGCTTGACCGTTACTACCGTACACTTTGTAAGCAGATCCTTAGGTGCACTATGCCAAAATATGAAACTACGTTCATACAGTCAAATTATAACATAGCTCGAACGTGAAGTGATCATTGATAGATTAGTGGTTGTCGTCCTGTCTGATTGTGTTGCGTGTGATCGTAACAATTTGCAAAAGTTGTCTCATTGAACTTTTAAACACGGACCATTTTTTTGTCATCAGCCTTGAACTAAATTCGTTAGCCAGGCAAAATAAACCGCAGAGGGAAGGTAATATTTTATGTTGTATAATTCAGTTCATTAATTTAATTTCCTGGGAAAGTATTTTTGTGTCGGACGCCCATGGAAGTACGGATACACACTGTTTGGATCTGAAGGAAAGCATACCAAAACTTCATGCGGGGCATTGTATAATTGTGATTCCTAATCTACACGGCCTACTGGTACAGAAAAATCTCAGTACCGCCACCACCTCGTTAGAAGTACAACCTTTCAGCTAGACAACTTCAGTTACTTCCATGCTGTAAGTTAATGGCTACCTCAGAGGTCACGGTGAACAGAAAACTCCAATCCAAACGAGTTGTCGTTGTGAGAAAATAGGTTTACGTAGAACTATTTTCAGAGAACGATTAAAATACATATCAGGAAACGTAAAGCCGAGTATATTCGATGGAATGAACATTTTACCGCACCCGCACTCTGTGTATTGGCCTAAACCCAGAAACTAATGATGACCTCAGTCGAAGGAACTCGACTTGCGAGCGCCACCTCACGTTATCTACTATGTAAAATGTTATGGCAAATTATACAGATGGGACCAGGAGATGCGTGTTTTCGAGAGTGAAGAAATATTCGCCTAAATTTTTGCGGAATTCCTCGTCGCTGAGGAACAAGCAGGCAACTCACATAACAGTCAGTAGACATGTGAGTCTGTGGGTCCAGCATTTGCATTCCGAATTTTTTTTACATCATCCTAATCCAGGAATCTTGCGGCCTGCCGAGGCGCTTATGACCAGTCGGCTGAAGTCGGCCGTGATTGATAGCGAACTTGGTCCTGTCCTAGACTAAGTGGCCTTCCCAAATTTACCGAGTGACTCACCAGCCCACCACGCGAATTATTGGGTACAAAACACGATCCGCTACTTTACATTTGATGCTGGTGAGTCGATGGGAAATGCCTGCATCTACCAACCGCAATGTTTCAATTGTTTCGTTTAGATGCAGAGTTTGTTGACTACCAGTAAGCTAATCATCTATAATTGCTTCACCTCACTGTATGAGAGTCATTGTCATAGCTTGCAGGTTTGTAAAGCCTACAAATTAGCACATATTACGGGTAACCCACCGAAATAGCGTCAACTTAAACCTGTGATTGAGTTGCTTCCATTAGGACAGTGACAACCAAAGATAAACGCGTCAGACAGTAACTGAACTAGCCGATTGCTTGCTACTGAGTGTTGAAACCATGTTCGAATGTTAGATCAAAACCATTAGCGTGTTATGCAATCACATCCTTAACTTTCAGTAACAGACGTCTATTCGGTTTTCACACGGTTTAGTGCAAATCGTATTAGCTGCTCTTATGGTACATGTAGTCTGAGGCGTTAATTGGGCAGAACTTACATTACACGTGTTGATGGAAAAGTATACAGTAAGATCGCCGCGCATAGTTAAGAAGCAGTGGACACATTTCCACATGTTCTACCTGTAACAGAGTAAAGCCCACAAGTTTGTCTGCAAATGTACTTCCTGTACTGCATTTGACGATGAGGTATACAAATGTTCTAAATGCAAAAGTTGTGGCTACGGTCTAGTAGAGGTATATACAGAATAATGTTGTTTGCCTATGTGCTATCAGGCAGCACCAGAATTGAGCAAGGGTTCATTGCCGAGCTTTAGGTGCATTTCACTCCACTTGTTTTGTTTCATGCTGATACAGTTCTTCACGGTAAAAATCAGCCACGGTAGTTTACCTATTATTACGCTTTTCATACGCATATCATGCGTTCCACTGGTGCAACGGGCTAACAATTCATGATTATTGTGGTTGTGCATATGAACGGAAGTACAATTCTGAATCAGTTTGGATTAAATTTTCAGATACGACTTGCTGGAATGGCCAACCTGCTTTTACTGACAATATGCAACCAGAAGCTTGTATTTAGTCGGTTTTGTTTGCAAAAACGCGAGGGGCGAATTGTAGTTCAATTTATTTAGTGCTAAATTCCCGTGCCACCTACCGATTGCCAAAAAGTCGTCCAAGCTGTGAAGGATTTGCCTGACTCCAACTTGTAGTGACGTCAACGTTCGCAGTCATCGACTGAGGTCGATACAATACTTATTGCCTCCTTTCGAGACTATCAGACAATCTGCAGAATACTTACAAGCAAATGTCTCTGAGCGTTCACAGTTCACATTTCAGTTCTATTCAATCTGAGATAAATGGTGCAGTAGTCAACATGGCTGCGTTTTACAGTTTGACAGACTGAAATGTCTATATATATACTACAGATGCAATCAATTTTCAGCTGTAGTCAGTTTATATTAAACCTAATTTCCTTAGTACTCACCCGTGTATCCCATTCTGACTTCTTCATCGTGGTTACCTTACAAAATCCAATGGGCATTTGATCAGAGGAAATAAGTCTACGATTTGAGGAGTATGCAAGCATAAACTACATTTTGTTGTATGATGAGTATAGCTGGTGGTAGCTCGAACATGAACGTTCAATTAAAATAAATTAAACATGTTGTACACCACTGTTCTTGCATTTAAAATTGCACGTTAATCATAGTCCCATAATTTAAAAACAGCCGGGAAAGTTTGCGCAAGTTATTTCTTAATACGCTGTGTATACACACTGAGATGAGCAACCTTTTGATGGACAGTCACGTTCACCCACTGCATCTCATTTTTGCAATGACTTTATACCGGGCTACTCTGTTATCACCCGGGAGGTTGGTTTTCCATTCCAGATGTTGGGACAGCAAACATTGAGTAGACTGTCGCGTTCTATAGATAGTCACGTAAGCGTTTTTGCTGTGCACCACACACCAGTCTTCTATCCCGGTGGTTTCATATTTCTGTCAACAAAAATCATTTTTACTTTGGCTAATCAGTTATTATGTGGTTTACAGCCATTGACACGTGAAACACCAGCATCACAGATAATTTTACTTGACTTTTTCTGGTTTTCATGTAAAGCCCATCTTTTATGTTTTACTAATAAGTAGTTTGGCAGATTTTATGATTTAGATGAGACCCAATTGTGAAAAGTCAGGGCTTCGGCTGGATTCGAACCAGCGACAGAAACACCATGCCTCAACGCGGCAAGCGCTCTACCAGCTGAGCTACGAAGCCACGCCAGAAGCTCGGAAATTTCACATTTGGACTCGGTTACCCACCCGCCCCACTATCTCATATGGAATCCACCAAATGATCCAGTGGACCGACTGCCCTGGCAGGATTTCTCAAACAGTTCACGCTGGAATCCACCAACGCCACTGTTGAGCATTGAAATTGTATTACTAATAAGTAGTTTGGCAGATTTTATGATTATAGATGAGACCCAATTGTCTATAACCTATTTGACCAGATCAGCACATTATAATTCTGCGACACGCTTCTCAATTTATTTCAAACTAGGTTCACGTTAACTCCCGTTATCGATCTTTTCAAAAGTCAGTTTCTTAAATGAACCCTCATGTAAAGCGAGCTCCATAGAAGGCATGCTTCAACACTGAAATATCACACTACACTCGTTTCTCTAAATGGTTTTTAGAGATCAGCGTTTAAAAATTAATTGTTAGTAATCTGAAGCGTACTAATTAGTATGTACTTTGAAGCATTCAACAGTAAACTTGATTATCCGTTGTATGAAGGTGGAAAAACCAGAACGAGAGAAAGATGAAAATGGCCCGCCGCTTTGCCTTCTCCGCTCCGAGTTTAATATGTACAGCCAAACGCACTTGCCGTTGAGGTAAACGACGTTCACTTACACATCATTGTAGTGCATACAACTTTTTTCTTGTCAGCTATATTATTCGTACAAACATCCTTCCGGTATTATCAAATTGTTTTCCTGCTCCTCGACATTTGTTGTGAATATTGTTAGGCAAGAAGAAGATCATAAGTGTGTAGTAAGACATAGCTGAGTTAAACAGTCTATATTAGGTTTCGCCGTTGATAGTAAAACTTAAAATTTGTGCAATGTTTACTTCAGTTTATTTTGTCATTCCTTGGCGTTCAACCTATCTTGCAGATTTGTCTGTTACGACCTGTTCGATGGTGCTGGACATAGACATAGGCATAACACATAGAAAACACGAATTACGCGGGGTGAATTAGTTGCGTATACTTTTTCCAATCACAAACATGCAACACAGCGTTAAATAAACGAACAGTCAATTGACAGCAAACGATTATTTGCACGTGACTCTCTAAAGCGGAAGCTTAAACCCGACCCTGGTCCTTCGACCAGTAAATTTTTTAAGTGCAACTGCAGTAAGATTTACACTGGTCAGAACGGTAGCTACCAGAGTGGCTGCACAAGTCACTAACTCAAACGGACGGTAGTCATGCTCCAGCCAACAGGAACTCCGTTTCACTGATCAATAAACACTTGGCTCACAACGGACACATATCCGAAGTAGTTTCATCGTTCCGTGTGTTCACAATATACAGCCGGACAAAACTGATCAAATATGTTGAGACTTTGGCAATCACCTGCAAATGCCTTTCGTTGTGTGACCAAATGAATTGATTTTTTTTACATTGGGCTCGCCTCGGTTTTTCTGGCCAGGTTGGAGATACATTCAGGAATCCAAGGACATGTATCAGTTTGCTCTTGGCTAAATGTTCATCTGATTTATTTCAAGTGGTGCATATTCGCGACTGAAGAGATTGTACAAAATTTATCCATCTCTTAAACTTGGTTTCTTTCTGTATTATACAACTTGCAAGATATTCGCTTGTTCCTGGTTGTAATGGGATTACATCTTTTATTGTGTAAGAAGACATTTTTTTTGACACCATTTCGTGTTTATATATTTGAAAGTTTTCTGAGGTGCTCAGCTCCAAGTGACTAGTTCTATACGAACGTTGTGGTATCAGCATGCAAGTGGGAGGAACTGATATAAAGTTTAAGCAAATGTAGCCTGAAACATTGAAGGCACTACAAGTTTAAATCTCGAATCCTATCACGAAGTGGATTTCGAACATCGAAGTTGAAACATAAGTGCCGTAAGAAACATTTTCTCGAATTTGGCCACACAATAAATCTCTCGAAGACATTTTCTGTTGATTGTCAGGCTGTAAAGGGACTCAATTTAACTTCTTCCCAGAAGTCGGTGATGCATCTTAAGAAACCCACTCTTTGTTTTTGGCGGCAGATGACACTGACCACAGCGCTACATTGGTTCTTCTTTTTACGGAAAATGAACATTAGTTACATTGGTATTTTTTGATAATTCATATGTTCACCATGGAATTCTTATCAGTTTCCAAACAATCTAACTGCGTTCTATCTGCCCTGCATTCGGTTTCCTCGCATGAACGCAATATGTGTGGGCTGACTGAATTTTGCTCACTTCCCTTGCACGTTCATTGGTGCGCGCCCATTCATCTGCCAATTACCAGTCCGAACATAATCGCTGCCTATTTCGTTTGTTTGTCCATTGAGAAGAGAAAAAGTTGAAATCTTCAGACATGTTACGCAGGTTACCAGAACCGAGTCGTGATTACCAATTGGACAAACTGTAATATTATGACTGTACTTGCCCATTCCTTTATGCATTCTGCTACTATATCTTATAAGTAACTGACGAAAACAAAATAGATAATGTTCGACAGTACATCCTACGAAACACTTTTGGCATTACTCACACAAAAACCAATTCCAGGGACTCTGTTCCGTGGATTAACTTAACTTGGACTGATGAACACAGAATTTCCTGCATTCTGGTATTAGTAAGCGATTTCCCCATCCAAACGTCTATCCCAGTACTAAAGAATTTTAGTGTTTAAAATCTTTAATTAGAAACTGCGAATGGTTCCGCTAAATTTTTCATGAACTCACATAACAGTGGAGAAAGTTGTGCGCTGTTAACAGTCACATTTCTGGGTTTATCACTTGGGTAACTTTATTAAAATACCACGCATCCCAATGAGAAGACAGAATAGTCAACTGTTTCGGCGTGTTCAGGAAACGACATGCCATTGTTACATCGCCAGACATAAATTAAACAGTTTAAACATCACGTAAAATATTTACATTAGAAAACTCGCTAACCGGGCGCATTTTAAATAGCAACAGTCCGCTACAAATTGCGCAAGATATGAGCAATAGGCCACGACTAACAAACGCATTATGCCGGAACATGAGAAAAGGACAATAACAGGGAACAGGAGAACGACTTACATTGATTTAACCCACTTTCATATCAGTCAGTCATTCGAAAAATTACAAAAACTTGCGAAAACAACAAACTCTCTGATGAGGCTCGTGCCTGTACAGTGTAAATTTCCGAGCAAAGCGAGTACTGCCAAATATTTGCCGAAAGACTTGGAGCCAATCGCAATAGTGCATACACCTGATTGAACTCTAATGTGGGAAGCTGCACATAAAACACAGCCCTCATCGCTGGTGCATGTGTCCGCCTGTTCAAACTTATTCTACTGAATTTCAGTAGAATACATCACTGTAGGACTAATATCATCAGTGTCCCCGGTATCGGTAGTCCAAGCAAAACCTCGTTACCAAGAGTAGTATCCCATTGGAATATTCGTACATCATAAAACATTATGGCCCCTTTGACTGCACAGTATTCTTTGTTCCTTCAGACAACACAGAAACCGTTGTTTGGTCTGAGGAAGACTAACTCAATGGTTTAAGTTAGTTTCTTGTTTTGCCTCCGATGTTCAGTGGACAAACAGCAACGTCGGTGAATTTAGGGCGATAAAAACTCGTTCGGGGTATCAAGTCATGTTGTGCGAAGCAATCCACGCTGCCGTGCTCTCGATTTTGTCACGTAAAACATTTCTATTGGTCGAAGTGCATGTTCCGGCTGCACGTGTAAGACTGGACGGTAGGGGAATATATCCAACTGAGGCTTGGCAACCCGGTGAATAATAAATTTTGAGATTGTTTCAAAGTATCTACGGAAAATTCTGACAACCCGTGGCTTCCGCGGCAGCATGTTGCGTAGTTTTGGACGTCGTTGTTCAGCGTTTTTGAAGGGTTGTTCACGCAGTGCCTTTAAACTTGGTCACTCAGACTGAAATCAAATTGTTGATGGAACTGGGAAATCGCGATTTGGTCTCAATAATTTTGCCAACTGTTTCGCAGGAGGACTTGATGTAAGGAGTAATAATATTTGCAAGATTTGCGTTGTGTTTGTCCGAAACCTCCTTTTTGAAAGAACTTGACGAACTGCATGGGAAGTCGAACAGAAAGCACGCAATTTCATACACCCGCACTCTAGCTTTCAGCCACTGTTTTTTACAGAACCGGACAAATTCGATCCAATCCATGCGCAGTGTCTGCAGGAAGTCCTTGTTTGAAAGTTTCAACTTTTTCTCCGGAAAAGAGAAAAACATTTTCAACCAATGAATAGCACACTCAAAAACGTGAAACATCCTATCGATATGTTGCAGTTTCTGTGTGCAGCACTCTCCTGTGCTGCACAATGATATATATCTGGTAAAAGGCTAAGTGAAGACAATTGAGCGGGCAGTGCGCATGTGGGATGAAACCAGAACACAACGTTTCATACCCACTTGTGAATAACACAAGAATCCGATCCTGTGCCTGGTAGGTTTCTGATTGTGAGAAAGAAAACTTGATCAGACGTCTCTGAAGGTTGGTTGTTACGGTTCACTGCAAACGTCCTTCACAGGAAGTATACCAGTCATCATTGTGCAATCTTTGTTCAGAAACGCCCATTAAAGTAGATGTCAAGAAGGATGTCGACAGTTGTGTCAGGCTATCGGTTCGGTGAGGAATAACAAGTACACGACCAGAACTACCATTAGGGAAATTGGAGAAAATGATTGTCCAACGCAACGCTACTTATCAGCAATCAATGTAATGCACAGAAACTCAATCATTGGTCTCACTCATGAGTTCAGAAATTGAGGTTGACTGAAGAGTTACTTTGCCCTCTCTTGTGGTGATCGGAAAAACGGAGAATAACTCACAAATATATGTGTCCGAACGTCTATTTATGCACAATACTAGTTCTGTTGCGTCATACTTGAGGTCGATGCGAAATGGTCAACACGGCGGACTTATGAGAACGTGGGCCATCATTTGAAATACGAAGAAGCTGAAATAGTTTGGGGTGGTGGAAGTATTCAGCTACTCTTCGATATAAATTTGTTCAAAATCTGCATGAATTCGAAAAGTTATGATCAACTCCGGCTGTTGCTCAGTGCATACGTCAAATCCCCAACACATCATCAAATATCAGCCCTGATGAGAAGACTCAACGTAAGACAGAAATTCGCATTAATGCATTGAATCTTCCGTGGTTTCTGTTTTTGTGGAGACAATCTGTGTTCCAGCGATATGCCGGATTCGGTTTAATCACTCCACATGACATCCCTTACAAAGTGTTACTGCCTACTGTCGTGTAGGCTGAAGTTCACCAACCAAAATTACTAGGGCATCAAGCGTAGCCAGCTGAGCCGTCAGTATCAGATGAACAGTTTCATTTGTACAATCCGCCCGTTCGCAGGTCGATCGTGTCCGATATGCACCACCGGGATCTTGTGTAACTGCTTGACCGTTACTACCGTACACTTTGTAAGCAGATCCTTAGGTGCACTATGCCAAAATATGAAACTACGTTCATACAGTCAAATACGAACATAGCTCGAACGTGAAGTGATCATTGATAGATTAGTGGTTGTCGTCCTGTCTGATTGTGTTGCGTGTGATCGTAACAATTTGCAAAAGTTGTCTCATTGAACTTCTAAACACGGAGTCCCGTTTGTTCGTTCCTCAAAAGTAGAAAACCTGAAATCGACTTAACCAACTGTGAGCCATTTGTATAACATTTGCTGGTTTGACGTCAGCGACTAAATAAGATGAATGGAAATGTTAAAATCTCGGAAATGATGC
>LOND01023810.1:0-14218 GCA_014220965.1 Paragonimus kellicotti
CGCTGTTGAATGCATGTCTTTTTCAAATAACTGAGTTGTTAGATTCGAGGTCGTGGAACAACACAACAATTAACTGACCAATCGGAAAGGCTTGTCATGTGTTGGACGGATTTTGCAGAAACGAAAGTGTTTCTGACTTGTTACTGACCCACGTCTGGGTATCACGCAACAAAGACTTCGGCTAGGGACCATCTTCAGTTGAGGAGGGTCATCACAAAGACGTCGAACAGAAGTATTGACACAGAAGTGATAAGTGATGAATGTCAACAGGACATGCAACAGGACACAAACAGACGCTCATCAGACACAGTATACAAAACAGACACGTGACAACATGCCGGCCCCACTGATTTGCGTAGTTCTTTCCATGCTGATTGCCCTTCCTATCGGAAATTGTTTGGCGGAGCAGGGGAACGAAAATGTCTGAGAATTCCCTAAAGTATTTGTCTAATCCCATCTGGAACACAACAAGGGGCGCAAGTGAAACCACATCTTCTGGCAGGTTGTTTCAGAAGAGGACCATTTGCAGTGTGAACTAACGACGTCATCAAGGCACAGTAGCGTTGGCGCTGAAAACACAAAGTATTCCCTCTTAAACTTGCCTATTCACTTCTGAGCAAGACGAATGAGCAAGGGTGATTGTTGATTGTCGTTTGATAGCAAATATTAATACTGCTGTTCCTCTATGAAAAGGCACTGTTTTCCCAATAAACTGAGAATGTCTATTGTCACGCAGACTTCCACTGTTGTTTTTCTCGTTTTGGTAGCCAGACACGCGATAGTCTATAACAAACGACAGCAGCTAAGAAAAGACAGAAGAGCAAGGTGGGCTCCAGCCCGCTCGACAATACTAAAAAAGGCGTCAAGTGTAACAATCTTGTCGACTGGAGTAATGGAAGAGGCGTAAGAAGGGGCAAACATTCGCTGCGTGCAACTAGCTACACGGCCGAAGAAAATGGCACGGAGTTTATACCAGGTCTCCCATATCAAATCTACACACAAACTTGCATTCAGAACAGACAAAACAAAAATACATGGTTGCAGCCTGGATCGTTAGACAAGCCACATAATCGTTCGTCAATGCATGCTGGCCTGTAGTTTCCCCGTTCACAATCAATTTCGGTCATTTCTATTCGGATGACATTAGACGTAAGCTGCTATGAATGCAGAGTAAGGTCGTAGTAAGTTCGGCGAAGTCCTGGCATATCTGTCAAATTGTTGGTGATGCCAGTAGTTTTTGGAACCGAAGGTCAGCGACGCATCTAGATTGTGGAACGCAGCGTGCTGCCGTGTTGTTGTGCTGCTGTGTTGTTGCATTTTAGTTTTCGTTTGTGTAAGTCGTGTGCATGGCTTACTGGGCCTTTGGCTCATGCTTGTGTATTGTTTCCTTTTACAGGATTGTCGTTGGAACCCTTACTTCAGAAGAACGTTGTCCCCCAGGTGTCTCCACGTTGCTCAAAGTTGGTTTACGAGTGTAACGGGTACACGAAGCCAGAACGTCTGGCTTGCCTGTTACAATTGTGTTAGTCAAAACGGAGCGGAATCAAAGACCGCTGCATTGAGCGAAACATGTAACAGAACAATGTTATACGCCTCCACGGAAATGATACTGTAGGTGGCTGACCGATCCAATTAAAATACCTATGGTATAAGGAATCGGTAACACATTTATAAAAAAAATATCTTTCTGCAAACAAAAATAGTTCCAACGGGCTTGCCAATTCGGCACACGAAACGCTAAGTCGAAACTCACGGAAATGACTTGATCACATGTTGCATGAGCATTATATGAGCCTAGTCAGAAAGCTGCATCAGAAGTAGCCAGTTTAACCGAGATTTCTTCCGGGCGGAGGTACTCAAAGTGTAAACATTCTGTTACGCAGTTCAATCTACCCGGAAATCTTATGCACGTGGGGACCTAAAAACTGCTACTTCGTTCCCTGTTTTGTCATACTGGGGTAAAGCGAAAGCTGCTTCAGAAGTGAGAACGAGAATGATGCATCACAATGTCCTTCCTAAGCACTGTTCGTCACTAACTGTTGCACGCAATCCCAGCATGAACAAATTAGGAAGAAAGCGGTAAAAAGAGAGAAAATCTCATATTGCCAAATTATTTGAAGAAGAGAAAGGCTCTTGAATTTTGCCTAGTTTTGGGGCCATCAGAAGTAATCAGTGCTTAAACAGAACGGACAAGGTGTAGGCGCCTTGATGTAGTACGTTTGAATAAAGGCGAAGCTATTTTTAGTAGGTAGGTCCCCTTCCATTCCCCTTCATTTTTTCCTTTTTCTTCCTCTTTTCCTTCGTGGTTGTGTGGCAGTTAAGCATCAGTGTGAACCACTGATGTATTGCTGTCTATGATGATGATGATGATGATGATGAATCTACAAAACATGTCGAAATAAACTCATTAGAAACAGGGTTTACCCTCCCGAAGCTCAGTCTTGGTTATTCAAAACAAACGATTTTTCTGATGACACAAACAACAAAGAACAAGCAAACAACTGAGGCGCCTGCAGTTTGCGCTGTGCAAATTTATACATAAACGAACGGAATGGTGTCGAGTTTGGGTCAACACCTTGCCACAGTAGCGTAGCGACCTCTTAGAATGGCATAATTTTTGTTGGTATTTTGTTGTACAATTTGACACTTCCTGATGAGGCATGTTTGTTTAGCCCAATTGTATGCCCTATTTCCGCTAGCGTAGAACTTCTCCACTTTTCCGTTCCGCGCGCTACACGCAGGACGCTTGCTGGCTGTACATTTTCTTGGCAATATATAAAATACTGCGCTGTTTATGGTCTTCTGAATTATTGCCACTGGGTAGCCCATTGAATCTGAAGTAAGACTTTGTGGGAGAGCTCACAGTAGCGACGCCAATCAGACTGTGCGCCTAACAACTTGTGCCTTTCCCCTTCGATTCCCAGGTTTCACGGCAACCTCGTATGTGGACCAGGCAGAGGATGTGCTAGCGGAACTGGACAACAGAAGATTGTAAGATATTTGTTTCACTGACTTGTACACTTCACTTTGTCCTGCCCTTGTTTTGCATGTGCTAGTAAATAAATCCTTCCTACAAATCTGTGTGCTCAAACTGGGTGGTTGTGGAATACGGCTTCCAACTCACCAGTTCTGCGACTAACTCTCGTAGTGTTCTTTACAGCACATGGACATTCTATTCCCTGCACAGTGAATTACTATGAATTCCATGATTCTTGCATTCGCGGAACAACCTCTAATAACAAACGAATGGGTAAACACAAGTGCAACCCGTTCAAACGACTAACTAGCAGTTATCACGGAGATCTTTAGAAAGATTGCATTTTATTCGGTTACCACACCACGGTCCAATCGCCATCCAGTGATTTGGTTTCAAAGCATTACGTTGTTAACGTGATTACCTTCTTCATTAGGGCTTTCGACGAATATTAGCTTAAGATCCAAGAACGAGAACAAAGATGGCCGATGACGCTATAAGGCATGCCAGTCGTTTTGTTCACTAGCGCTCAATTTGTCAGTTGCCGTGTTTCACAATCTAGATTTCTTGTTTTAACTAACTGCCGAAAACTTCTTAAGTTTTAGTTCATGCCTGTATGCTCTGTCAGCATCTCTTGTGAAAGAAGTGCAAGTTGTATCATAATTGGCCGAAACCGGTTGTAATACGAAGAACAGCAAAGAACGTGGGGTAGTATAAACAGACTCTTCCACCAATCAAACGGGTACATCCTGAAATTGAATGTTACCATATGGGAGAAAGTTTTCGTGTAGACACGAGTGTGGAACTGCTCCCGTGGGACATGGAAGAAACGGGGCAACTTCCACATTTGTATAATCTGTCCAACTGGTTGCTTTACCATAGTCCATCCAATGTTCAATGTGCCCGAGTACGTTATCACCGTAACGGTTTCGAGCAGCTTTCCCGGGGTTTGGCATTGCTTTGGTCCATAAGCCGTCAATGTAAACTTGTGTGTAGTTTGCTAGCCCGTGTAGATTCTCTGATATCATCCAGGGTAAACCATAGAGCTCTAAGTGCCAGTAACTTGAATGCATAGTATAGCTCAGACAGTGTTTCATGAACACAGAACATCTTTTGATATCTTCTTTGTATATCGTGTTGTATTCGACTGAATCCAGCTTGCATGTACGATGCGCAGCCAATTCACGAGCGATAGGACCGCTGACTGTTTGAAAGCCATAGGCATCCCAGTAAACATCGGCGTCTCGTTCCCACGGTAAGATACCTCCGTAGGTTTTTACCGCCCCCAAATTGGAACCTTCCGCTGGGAAAGTAGATAAATTATACTTGGCCGCCAGTTTCAAAAACACCTTCAAAAGATAAGCCAAATCTTCAAGACAGCAACCTGGTAATACCATTCCACGAGATTTGAAATAGCTACACTGGATATTAACTTGATTACACTGCCATTTGTGCTCAACCGAACCGGGCAGTATCAAGTGATCCACACTCCATTTTCTCGCTAACGGCTTCCATTCACCTCGCCCAGTTTCAGCCAAGCCGAATCCACGCCAGGTGTTATGCCCAGCCACATGGAACAAAATATCAATGCACGCAACGGTCTGAATTGCGGGTTGTCCAGAGTACTGTGTTGTGAATTGTAAAAACAAATCTACGAACGGAATCAAGCCGCGCATCGAAGATGAGGGAGCTAAGTATTCCAGAAACAGTTCGCGTCGTATCAGGAACGGGGATGCTATATAATCACAATAGGCGCACGACTGGGCAGATATATCGTGTCCTGGTTGGATGCGGATTGTGAAATTGCGAATATTGGTCTGCGGAACATTTAACAGTAGTATCGGAACTTGAAAAAATTAAATATCGGGCGCATTTTTAATAGTATTTACACGTATACATCAAGTAGTGATGAACCTTGCGCGTGCACCTGTCACTGGTAGTCTCAATATTTCCGCCCAGCATCCAGTAGACAGAGTGCTCATTAAGATGAGTTGACCTGAGTTCAACAATACATTTAGACCAGAATTTACAATTGACATAACTTTGGGAGACCTCACTGCTGAGCACTAGCAGCCAGCGCAGAAAACACATATGCTTAATAATTTCTTGTCTGAATATAATGTACTCAGAAATATTGTTCACTGAAATGAGTATTAAAATTAAATTCACCCTGATGAAAAAACTGAGAACTTAGCTTTCAACAATTAAAGCAAGTCCCTAGAAATGGTTAACTCGTCGTGGACATGGAGACCGAAGATAGTAAAGATTTATAAGTTGGGGGTCACATTTGATTTTATTGTAAACTGAGTAAACTGATGCATACCTCTGTCAGTCTAACATGATTTTTCATCATCGCAGTCATTGACGCGAACATTTAAACGGGAACATAAATAAAGCATATAATCCGAGTAAAGATCTTGGTTTTGATACTAGGAAAGTAAGCTAGGTGAGACTGGTTTTATGGTTTGCCCGGTTATTATTATCCAATGAACCTATTTCAAGTACAACCTATCATATAGCTAATTTCTTGCTATCTGAATTGTACACCCAAAGATGATGCGGATTCATTGTATAGCCACGAGTAAAGCAGTGATACTCACGCCGGCACCTCAACTCTGACGTTAATGGTTCGTAGCAAACTTAAATTCACAAGGTAATGTGAACAGGTTTGATGGTTTTGGTAAAGCAATTCTCAAATCTCAAGGTGTTTAAGATTTTGAGCACGTCGAGAGTGATCTCACTACAGTCGCACTGAGTATTGGTTCCAAAGCACATAGTATATAACCAAGACGTCCTCCTCTCCCCGTTTCTCTCTTTTAGCTCGAATAAATTATTTTTTTTAAAAACCATATTACTAATGTGTAATCGGGCAAGTTTTACGGGCCAGACGGATTCTTACCAACGAAGGAGTTTGCGTGATCCCACATGAGTGCTTTACCGACTAGGCTAATATGCCATACCAAGAGCTCGAAAACCCTATGCTTGTATTCAACTTAATTCAATCAGCCACAAAAGTTGGATGTATACAGGGATACTGATAAGTGAACATACTGTTTCAATCAATGTATCCAAAAGAGCAGACTGTTGAAAGTTTTATCGCCGACAATACAAAGAATTGCCTGTTGACAAAATATCCAGGTTAATTAATATTTTCATTAAGTCGACCAAAAATGTGTCCATTTATCGACCGAATGACCTTACATAATGGTCGTGGGATAGTCCGAGCAGTAAGTTTCTGTGTAAGTTGCGTGAAACATTTCAAGACTTGGAACGGTGATTTTCTTGCGCAACTTTCTATCTCTTTCCCGAGCTATTCCATTCGTTAATTCCCTTCATTTTGAACTTTCAATCTTTCTCCCTTGGGCATAAAATATGTGGATGGAAGCCGTGAAGTCACAGTACAGTAAGTTTTGATTATCAACACGAATGGTATAATGCCCTGAACTGAACTGAACCTGAATGATTGGTACATCCTCCATCCACTTATATATGTGTAGTAGATAAATTCAGTGTATGTTTGTATCACAACATCCTCTGACTTGTTGTAAAATAACAGTTTCCCATCAACATTGTAAAGTTGGTCCATGATTTATGATCGAGGTAACGCTAACAGCCATGTGTTAATAAGTACGTAATAGCAACGTCGTGAAGTATATGGTATCTGTCCATTAAAATTTATAAGGCTGCCTTTTTATTGTCCACAGTCGATACAAGTAGAACCAGAGACACCATTCTATAACCTGATAATGTCTCTAACTCTGGTCAATCAAGGCTACAGTGACGAATCGATAGACTATCAAAAGTCTCGAGTAGCTTTTGACTGAACTATTTCCGAGCTTGTCAGTCGCTTTACTCTTGCCTGTATGGCTTAGTAGATACACACTGTGAAGACGAGTATGACTCGAGAAGCCACCACCGTAGGTACAATGAAAACTTTTAAACAAAAGTTCTGACCGACAGCAAACTGATCGTTTTGATTCCGACCTACATGAGTTACTCCGCAATGTTTTTCGCAAAACGCAGATGTTCTAGAAAGTTGTTTGTTGTCAGACAGAACTCACAAGATATGCATAAAAGACAGCAAATAAACATTCCGTAACATAGTTCAGCCTATTTTAGCATCGAGTTTCGACGGAACACTCAGTTTGGTACACGTCATATTTTTCATTAGCAACGCTGAGTGACAAAACATGATAGTAGTACTTTACCTATTTTGTTGACTTCAATGTATAACTGGGCGGAACACTTCAAAAATAAGTCATCTTAAAACCCTGCGTATGAAATTTTCCATTCAGTTGTAGATTCAGACAATAGAAGTTCAGATTGGCTCTCTAACAGACACTTATCTATTGCTCTTCTGATACTTGCTCCCTTAAACCCAAGTTGAACATCATTCAAAATCGATTGCAGCTGTCAAGTTGCCGTAGATTTTCCAACAAGTCCCTATTGAAGGAAGAACTATACACGAGTTTCGCTCTCATTAAGGCTTATCAGTAGTACATACCTCCTAATATAGTATTTATCTCATTCAGCTACGCCTCCTGACCAAATGAGATTGTCCTGACGATTTTATCAAGTTTCATGATTTTGAATGTCGTCCGATGAATAGGAGATGTGTGCAGGAAGTTCGTTAGTTTTATGAAGCAGAAATGAAGTTTAACCTGTCATCCACGTCACTTGCTAGCGCTTGCTCAAGTCGTTACTCCTGAATTGATCTAAAGTCTTCCTTCATTAAGACTCTATGTATGTATTCCATTCTTGTGCTGCTCATATTTAAACTTCATCGGAGTGGTATTTGAGTAATCTCAAAAGCAAGCTATATTATCATTTCTGGTTACTGACTTATCAGTGTGCACACTGGCGCACGTGCTCCTGGTTTCCAGAAGCTTTGAAACAAATCTGTAACTTTTTCATGGATCAACCAGAGTCTGTTTAACCGGCCTGGTGTCAGCCCGTATGGTCGTCTAGGCAACGTTCCGATAGCTCTCGGATAACAAACTAACTTCAGTTCGCCGGTTCGTCGTCACACGAGACTAGGCTTTATGTTCGCCTGTTCCCTTTCGCTATTACAGCTAGCCGTGACTGCAATTTTCCATCAGTTGAAGATGAACGGTGGAGGATGGCTTGGGCGCGTGCACTGTTAATTGTCCAAACTCGATCACATCAAGAATGATATCACGTGTTCGATTAGCTACGATGTCACTAAATTGAAGATGTTCTCCAACCACTTAGGAAAGTAAATACCACCAAAACGTTCACGAAGTCAACAAATTAATTAGCTCAATGAAACACGTGTGCTACGATAATTAACAACCTTTCACAGGTACTGAGGGATTGTGTGTGTGTACACGCTAAGACGCATCTTGGGTATCCACGTCTGCACTTCATTTGAACGTATTCAGAACGTGTCCTATTAATGATAATATTTTTAGTGCAAGATTGTTTGAAAAAATAATCAGGGTAGTCTTTGTCCTGCACATGTCAGACATGCACATCTTAAGCTAGTGGACAAAAGACGTAGCCAAAATCAATCACCGACAGTCAGTTGGCTCGGACCAGAAGTAAAAAATCCTAAGTTCTGCGCTTGAATTGTTGCAGCTTTGCGTACATGAGCATGCTTTCTTGGCATTGATCGTCTAACCGATCTTTGCTGAACGCCATTCACGGTTCGATTAACCGACTACAGACTAAAGACTGCTTATTTCGTGTGCCCTACAGCTGAACGAAAACGATAACTCACTCAGTATTAGTAAGCCGACTTAAGCTCTTGCACAAGACTGAATTGGTGGACCATGACACTATCATGTAACAATGCTTGTCCCACGCAGCCGGATAATATTGGGAGTTTAGCAACACTTACTGGCGTGGTGATGGTCATACTTCCAGACCGGCTTCTTGTGGTATGAAATCAGAACGTAAAGACGCGTACAATCACTGCCTGGCGGTCCTCCCGCGAATGTACCCGCGGTGGATTCAGACAACTCTCATTTTGTCAGCACTACTGCAGTCAACGTCACGCACGAACGATTGGCAGTATCCGTTGTGGATTAGCCTGTCACAATGACCGAAGTCAAAGGACGCAGCGGATTGTACTGCACTACCGGTGGTTCCACTCACGCATCACGTATCCAGTGTAAACCCGAAGGAAAATGACGAGGAAACGTGTGAGTGAGGTCTTTGTGTCCAGCCGGACAACGTACGCACACACACTAACATAAGCATACTCCCGACTACTCATCAGTAATCTAAAATATCGCCTAGCAGGTTTAATGAGATCGGAGATTTCGACCTGTCTAGGAAGTCCTAATCGCGGGGTTATCGATTGGAGTTAACAGACAGTAACTGTGTCTCCTATCGAGACGATCGGGCAACCTGATCATTACTCACAAACGAAAGTGGTTGAGCGTTCACGATGAGTCACATTATTACTGACATTATGTTCACTGCATGCCAGCTCAAATTTAACAAATAGTGTCATGAATGCAATCAGCCACTGTGAACTTTCCTTGAAGATTTCACTAAGGTGTTTGATCCTGTGGACAGTGAGGCGCCCTAGACGGTGCTATATAAGATTGCATGTTCAGGTAACCTCGTCAATCTAAATAAAATACTGCACGGGGATAAACGATTGAAAATATGGTCGTGTGTTCTGACCTTTGAGCAGTTCGAAGTTTTTTTAGATCCAACCCAGTTTAATATGTATTTGGCTGCAATATTAACAGTTACTGTTCGGTACTCGAAGGATGATGTCCGAGGTAAATATCACACGGATAGTCGTCCTCTGAATATTCGCCTTTCCGCTGCTTCAAATCTGTTATGCAATCCAACAGCCCGGATTCTACAGTTCGCAGATGCCAGTGCGCGATAGTCTTACAACTACACCTGGAATTCACGACAACCCATCTTCTCCCATCACTGTGAAACCGTTCAGTGAGTTGATGCAAGCGACACAGAAAATAGTCTTGTAGTCCTCAGTGCCTAGGTCTCCTATAGAACTGGTAAACGTCTCATTCTTCTGGTTCAAGACAGCTGAATGGTTGTCGTCAAACCAGCTCAGGTGGTTCTGCCGTTGACTATCGTTTACCCTGGTGGTTATTGTATCAACCTGTTTTTGCGATGTGGCCACATTCCCTTTTGGGTAGTGGAGATGGAAGCGACTTTGAGACAAGCGGCGACTACGCATTGAAAACTCTTCGTTTGCCTTAGTTTTCCAGGCACCTAACATCCTGTTTCATTTCCTGGCCGGTTGACCTACAATAACTGAACTTTTAAATGTGACTAAACGACTTAGTCATTACCAATGTGCCGTTCTTGTCTCGCATCATCTCGACTGTCTTATGAATGTTGTATAATCACGTAAACAAACAGTGTTGGCCGCCTCGTCACTGCGTTCACCTTGTGACATCGTTCGCATCCAACTGACATTTGGTGTGTGCGATAGTTGGCTTGTGGGTATCATATAAATGGAGCAGACGGTTACCGTTCTTCTTGGCTGCAACAATGCCGTAAGGTCTGAGGACAACCGACTAGACTACTAAGTCGCCCCTAACCCGCGTGTTGAAATCGACCGGCAAAAACAGTAGTTCATCCACAGGTGCTGAAAGGAGTGTGAGGGAGACTTAGTCACAGAGCTGGTCAATCGTATCATCAGTGTAGCACATAGGTCAATCGTAAACGCCAAAATAAGTGGTAGGTTTTACTCGATCGAGCCACAGGCGTATGAACTGAATGGCTTGCCTATCGTCAAAGAACTGATACGGTCAAGGGGTATGAAGTGGACACCTTACTCCTGATAACATTCTGCTCGATAACCCATATAGTGGAGGGTGCAACCAACGTCTGTTTCCAGAGTTCATATTGGTCTGCAAACCTCGGCTTACTCGTGGCCGCAGCATCAGCATCGTAATGATTCAGGTTCATCGCGATCAGAACACTGTAGCCTTCTGCTCATCCGAAGCTGCATCAGTGTGACAGTGTACGTGAATTCCACGTCCCAAAAGGCATCATCCTGCATTCAAAGTTTCGTCTCAAACTGGATGTCGTGTCATTGACATTTACATGAGCGACGTCTACTCTGTGTCTGAGGAGTCAGTATGGGACTAGCGGTAGATGCAAGCAGCAGAGTGGACAAACTGGTTTATCACACATGACTCCCGACAAAGTATCTCATCTACTTTGTATAATATTGTGAGTATTTGTGCGGTCTTAGCATTCTGGCAGTATCCGTGGCACGCGCATACACTGACTGGCTTACAGTCAAGAACAAACGTGGGTATTAAGTCTGGTAAGTTAGAAAACTACACACGTGCTCCTTCATGTAATCCATGACCTTGGAGATGTTTCCCCTTCCATTAGACATACCGTTCTATAGTCATATGTTTGTAATTCACTGAAGTCAGTAGTTGTTTCACAACCTACCTGATAACATCCGGCGTACCATCGTCCTTCCGGTTCCAGACGCACTGCACCCCCCACAATGTCCACTTGTAAGCTGTGTAATACGCGCAACATTCGATCCAGGTCGGTGTAGTGTGTGAATTCGACCATGTTCCTACCAACTAGGATGTACTTGGTATTGCCTGGTTTTGCCAGCTCAACCCAGGTGGCACCCACATCCATCTTACTGTAATGAAATCGAACCAGCGGTAGCTGTTTGAGGCAGATTTCCGAACCCAGATCTGAAGGACTGGGATTAATGGCCATCTGAATGGATAGCCTTGGGTAGATAGCCCGAATCCTCGCGATTAAATGCTGAGCCTGTGTGCACGAATCCGAGTAGGCGAGAATTTCCACCAACTGTTCCAAGGGTATGCGATCACATTGCTCTGTTTTGTACACATTTTCAAAGTCGATATGACCTTCCTTTGCGCTACCGTAATGTTCCGGACACACCTCTCTCTTTGTTCCGTTTAACACTGACTTGGAAGTTCCATGGGGCAAATTGGATTTGTATGTAGATTCTTCCATCCCACTCCAGCTGTGTAATTTGAACAAGATTTTTTGGATAAGCAACCGGGCTTCTCCAGAACGGCTGAGTCGAAATGCTTTTGCTAACAGTTTTTGAATAACTCTAATTTGCTTTCTGCAAGAAGACAAATATACAATTGGGAGTGTTTCAACGAATTCTTCTCTCTGCATTGTCGTGTGGTAGAAACGCAAAGTAGTATGTGAAGATTTGAACAAGAACGAAGTTGAAAGTCAACCATCCACATCAGTGTTTTCAAACGCAGCCTGGAAGATACACTAATACACACGCCTTTTAATTCCTTCATGAAATGGTGCGTTCAACTGCGAAATCATCTAGTGCTGATTTGTCCGCGTGTTACATCAATAGAATATTCAAAGTGCTGACAGTGAAGTGGAAAAGAAGTTCACAGCCAGTAGGTTTTATAAATACATTCTATACGACTTATATATTACATAGGAAAACTTCACGGATGTAGCAATTGAATTCTTTTTTAGCACCGATTGTTCTATATCCAAGAATTCACTATCACTTCAGAAGTAAGCGGAAGGAAGTTTTCTGATTACTTTTCATCCACTAACCAACCGCTTGATGACAGACTGACAATCTACTCGGTCTTAACGTAAGCAAACATGAATCTTAATTTCAAGTGAAGGGGATGTAAACTCTTTCAATTACTAGTTGATTACCTAGATAACCAAAGATAAAGGAAGCTCAACAACAGAAAATGAGATTTCATACAGTGTCTTTCGCACAATGCCGCCGAGAATAAGGAAAATCTTACCATTTGGCACAGTAACCAACTTAAAATGGGCCCCGTTAATGTTAAACACATTCTCACTGTCATCATCATTATCGGCAGACACGCCGAACTGATTGACGTTGGTGACCAACAGAAATTCAAACCCGGTTCAGCCATTTGTTAGGGGGTATCGAGAATATACAGCCGTAGCCCCGCCGGGATTTGCACTCACGTTCAAAAAATAAACCGTGCTAGTTGACTCTAGGCATGATTGAACGATAATGTCTGAAATATTGATCCTTTTAAGCTGTGCGTGATGATCGTGTTGCTCGGTCGTTTCTGTTACAATACTAAACTATACTGTAATACTATTCACTCGATTCACACCTTATCCAGACCCCGACAAAATAGATCTAACTAGTGACCAATTCAAACGTCAAATCAGGATTGGACAAAAAGCCCCCAATGTTACACTTCCCGTTAGTTACCAAGTTCTTTGTTCTGTATTGCGCCAATCAGCTTACAATTCAACTTTGCTAGGTGCCAATATGATCAGCCAATGACAGACTGTGATTTCTTTAATACTGTTGTACATCTGTAAATGCGGCTTCTTGTCTCATGAATAAAAACTGCTTACTGCAACCAGTACGAAGGTCTTCTCCTTATTACTTGCGTGGAAGGTTTCAATTCGAGTACGATTTCTAGGGCTATTCGAAGTCCCTAATTCCGAGTATTACAAACACGTGCCAAACTATTCATTAATAATACAATTTCTATGCTCAACAGTGGCGTTGGTGGATTCCAGCGTGAACTGTTCGAGAAATCCTGCCAGGGCAGTCGATCCCCTGGATCATTTGGTGGATTCCATATGAGACAGTGGGACGGGTGGGTAACCGAGTCCAAATGTGAAATTTCCGAGCTTCTGGCGTGGCTTCGTAGCTCAGCTGGTAGAGCGCTTGCCGCGTTCAGGCATGGTGTTTCTGTCGCTGGTTCGAATCCAGCCGAAGCCCTGACTTTTCACAATTGGGTCTCATCTAAAAATATACAGTTACTGACGGTTCAATCTAACTGACAAACCATCGATCGATTATTCATGAATAAGGTCAAACTATCCGACTGTCTTAAACTCATGCAGTAATGTTTTGGGTTGTTTAGGCTTAGTCGAAGATTCGGTTGATCTATGATGAACAACGCCCACATCCGATTGTAGCCTTCGCATTCCAGCTCCATTCGAAATAGGCATCAGGCTTATTTTTTCCCTTCGTAGAATCTGTTACCTTTTCACTCTCTTGTTACACACTACTTTTCATACCTGTTACGTTCATTGTACATATAAACTACTTGTCTATTGTTTGAATCAATACACACTTTGTCCTCGCGCGCCTTGGCTTCTGCTTTCACATGGTCGTTATCGGCGGCTAACTGTGAAACAATCCCTTTTAGCACACTGAAGGAACAGAAGTCGCCGGAATTTCTTTTTTATTCGAGGAACATTCTCTCAGCATACAACGACTTAGTGTGGTGGAACCTATCGTGA
>LOND01023887.1:0-11636 GCA_014220965.1 Paragonimus kellicotti
CGTTTTGACAGGTTTTACAACCAAACCGTTGTTCCATCCTATTTTGCCATCCTTTGATGCGCATCAGTAATATGAAGGAGAGTCTCAGCAATTGACAAACCCAATATAACGATCCGTCTCCAGAATACCTCCTAGCTAACATCAAATTGGAACTCGGGCGCACACTTGCATGGATATCGTCCCGATATCCTCACCCTTCATGTCATACACTATTCGCTCCTCATTCGATAAAGTGCACCCTTAATAAGCAATGCATTTGAACGTTCTTAACATTGTGTGCTTTTGGCTCATGGCGGAGAGGATGCGGTTGATACATGGGGATATAAAAGTTTGTTTTACAGATAGTCTGTTCTCGCTAATTCGTCATAGGACCGATTGTCTAACATTTTGTGTGATCACGGTTATGAAGCAAGCAAAACCAAAAGCGATTTGTCACGTAACCACGCCAACCGGTTTTTGAATTAGAAGGCAAACAGGTGAGCAGATTGACCTCCGGGATGGTCAGATTTGTAATGGGCCCATGATAGTCGTAGGGCTTGGACGAATTATTTTGAGTCCACAATTGTTGACTGCGCAACCGGATTCCGATCGCTACCACTGTGGCCAGGGTACGAAATTTGGCTCCCTTGGATTGACGACTAGGCAAGCGATAGAACTGGAAATCCACTTCCAGTTAGACTTGGTGCCCTGAGCCAACGAGGTGCGCCAGCATTGTACTCGAAATCTACTTCAGCTCGTCCTTAGCCTCGTGCGAGCGAAATAGCGTGCTTCACGTGAGCATGTGAAAGAGTAGGCAAAATGAGGTTACATAGTTAGGCAACGTGTTTTCGAGTTGTGCGTAACCCACCAGATTGGACCCAATTAGGTTCATAGTTGTTGCGCAATGTAGGTCCTTTTAATTGCGCTACTAATTCTGCTAGTCATCATTCTAGCCAACGTCTTGTCTTTGTAGTCTAACTTCATGAATACCGAATTCTTTTCCGCCGATGGGAGTTTAACGTTCAATACCGTCAGTCCCATGTGTCCGTCAATGAATTTTTAAGGAGTAGATGTTCTCCGCAAATGTCCGCCGTAATAGTGTCGCTTCTTCAATATGCATCACTGTATATTTCCACATCTCCGTGTTTCAAATTACGAAGTCGTACATAAGAACCAGCAATCGGCCTGACATTGCTCAGCGATATTCGAATACAGCCTATCGCCTGCAATAGCCCGTAAACTTTTCTAGTGGGATGAGTCACTAAGCAAAACAGCTTATCCACTACTGTTTCCCAAATCACTAACTGATGTTTCTAGTTTGCTTTATCTTTACGTTACGTCTCTCATGTACGGCTGAAACTGACCTTCGAGTGTGCATCGAAATTAAAGCAAAACTGTTCTTAATCGGTAAGAGAAATTCCGAAACGAGTATTAGAAGATGAGATATATTGCATAAATAGCGTTTTACGCGTTGTTCATCCGGTAGATACAGTGAAATACTACGGTGAACAATAAAAATAATGAACAGGCAAAGCAATGAAAGAAGGTTGAAAGCGGCGAATCTTTGTGGTTCTGAACACAGTAGCTTGATTATGTTATTGTAATCAACGTTGGTATTGACGGACATTTTTTTTGTGAAGGAAAATGGCGATCGCTGAAAACATTAAATCAAAGTGACGACGATAATTAATGGTGAGCGTCAAACAGAAACTACAACCCAATACACGATTAAGCCATAAGTAAAAGTAAAACAGAGTACAAGATATGGCCAAATAAAAATAGGAGTTCTTGAAGTAAAACAAGTGATCGTCCCCCAATCTTTTTACTACTTGCCAAATTTATTTGAGAGAATCAGTCTCAAAATGTACACCGTGATCCACATACTTTGTAAACACGGAAGAAACGCAGAGATAGTAATTAACGGGAGCCACGTAGGTTGTGAGATGACTTCAATTGACTAGAACTCAACGAACAGACACTGTGCTGTGAGATGTGTCCGTTTGATCACAGTGACAATCATTCACCCTGATTATTATTCAGAGCAGTTCCACAGAAAAGTATGCAGTTGTAAGCCTGCATGAGAATGCGGTGGTTTTTCTATCAGTGAGATCGAGTAGCCGCCACATAAGAATATAGTGGCCAAAGTATTGAGCAACCGGCAGTCCTACCGAAACAATAATATTTACGCCATGTGATCGATCTAGCGCACCACAATTGTAGCAAAGTTGGAGCCATCTCGTGCCACACGTCCGTTATATTACAGATACACAGTTTGGACATTTCCGCAGAAGGATGTATGTTCGAATCGAAGTGACATTTACCATATGGCCGGAAGTGTGTACAGGCCGCTTATGAAATAGTCAATAGGTGGCGAATCAACCTTGCCAAGAATCAATAATGCGATCGATAAAAAAAACACAAAAATCGATAGGCAAACACGCATATGACGCGCAAAACAGTTTAAGCGAAGTAAACCCCATGTGATGCGATGTTCACTGGACAACGTTTTATCTCGTTAATTGTTTCTAATCGGTCTAAAAGCAGTCAACTGTTCACGGTCTAAGCGACGTAGCACCGAAGCGACTATATGTGCTGAACGTGACATTTGTTTTGTGAAAATGTGTTGTAAGGTAGGCAGTTAATTATGTGACGTTCAACCTTTATGTAACTCGCTTTTGAAACTTCATCCAATTTAGTATACTTGTTACAATTTTGCACCTAAAGCGCGAAGATCTGTTTTGTGAAAGAATGATATAGCCAAAGAGTAATCCCGTTGACATGGAACCGGCGTCACTGTTTCATATCAGGATGCGCTGTAACAGTCTCCGACTGTTCGATACGCGGATATTTCGGGAAAAAAGAAGCAAGAATTTGAGACACACACCAACCGACTATGCACTAATAGGAGATTCAGCTCTGACTCTGCACGAAATGAACCCATCGTGTACCATGCCTCGAAGCATTGCATTAGCAACAGTGACAGAGCACGAAGATCAATCTATCACAAGCATAAGTATGCGGATCAAAATTTGCACCTCAATAATGTTATGTCGGTTCGACATATCGAAGTGGTAAAAGTTACTGCGTGCGCAAGTTCGCTGTTTCATAAGGCATTCCCATTCAGCAGTTTCAAAGGTAACCGTTACCCTGACAGTCTCATCAGACACCTTGAGACCTACGTCAGAAGCAGCGTTTTCTTCTGTGCGCAAACAATACTAGGGTTGTCTCATCCTTTGAACGGACGCACCAAGTGTCACGCAATTCTCTCTGGGTGAAGCCCACTGTCCCCTCGTTTGCACATGCGCACAACTAACATGTTCAAATACAAAAGCCCAGTCACATCTACGTACTCAACCGATTAGAGTAGTTCAATGCGATGGAAACAGAGACATATACGAGACGTATAGAACAAGATCAAAACAACATCAGGAAACGGATGCAAGTACAAGACCGAGCGAAGTCACTCTGACAAACATTACTGAATTAGACCTGCGCACTAGACCCGATAACAAAGATCTACAGTATTGGCTTAACCATTTTTGTTGACTATCGCGGATATATCGTTAATTATCGTGAGTTTTCTGGCAATCATTATTAACGATTTTCACTATACCCCCGTGCAACTGTGCATCAAAAGAGACTACGTAGGTATCACGCTCGTTAATAGGTAAAATTTGCACCACACACAATCCATATCTCGAGAGGCTTGGTGAATATGCACACCAGTTCAAGCCAAAAACGAGTGCATAGACCTTAAAGTGCTGGGTAGCTCATTACAACTTTCCAAGTGGTACCGGTGAAATCATCAGGCATCAAAATAAGCTCAGAAAGATGTGCAAACAAATTTTAACGTGAACAATGGTCAAACGAAGCAAGTGCACTTACGGGAAGAGTTTGAAAAAAAATATAGGGATGGAGTCTGTATGTTAGATGTCGACGTAGTGATCTACACGACGGGAACGCGGAGGACAGTAGTTGTCTGTTCAGCGGTGCGCGAGAGACACAAGTAAGTTGTGTTCGCATGTGAACCGTCTCGTTGTCTTGTCAGCCCCGGCGAAGGCACCGAGTGAATCCTGCGTCAGGCTAATGTCCGAAGCAGGGTGCATGCGTGACGTCGATTGCAGAAGTGTTGTTTGAAGCAACTGTGGATGCATGCGCGTGAGGCCTGCTCAGCGATGGACGTACTATGGCGTTTTATCCTGGTCACATATCACAAGGAACAACCGGTATAAACATGACTCTGGCCACGCCACCATATAACGTTGCACACTTCATACGCATGCAGGTGCTCGGACGCCAACACCTGCAGAATGGAGGGAGTTATGGTAGTGAAAAACCGCATACTTTAAAATGAGCTCCATATTTAACAGATCAAACTGTTGTCGCTTGAGCCAGCTACACCGTCTGTATACACAGCATTGAATCGACGTTAACGACCGTTTTCACAACTAAGGACAACCGATTATCAGATGTTACGGAGAACTTGATATACAAATATCATTGGCCTGCTCTGCAAGCAAGGCTCCTATATCATCAATTTGATAACATATTAACGAATCTTGACGGAAGTTAAGTGAGTGTGTAAGCCTGTACCGTTTTTCTCTACGCGTGCGATTTAGTTCCTTGGTCATATGATCAAGTTTTGTTTTGATACATAAACGCCAGGAAGAGAACAGTAAGAGGAAGCAAATCATCTGAAACACCCCTGCATGATATCCATCATTGTCAATGAACAATTCATCCAAACTGGATGGAATCAAAGTTAATGGTGCATTCTGGAATTTTTCGAAAAAGCCGGAAATGCATTTCTCAGTTCATTGAGGTCGCTGATAAGTGAACGTCACATTCTCTTCCGCGTACAAATACAATTTTTGGACTTAGTAGCCGATCTGATGACCGTTGTTCTCTTTTTGTGCCATTTTCGACTGCAAGTTCTACGGGTTCAGCTGAGTTGGAATGTCGAATTCCTACAGCCATGACTTTTGTTCTGTAGATCCTTGACATGTAGCTAAGCCTATACCTAGAGGCAATGTGATCAAAATGCACAGAGCGTTACTTCGCAGAACATCACGCCACTTACAGTTCATTGTTCTGTTCAAGTTCCCTAAGAGAACCAATGATTTTATTAACCTCGTTAATTGTAGTATGTAATGAAGACGTTGTAGAGAAGCGTAACCGACTGTACCGTACAAAATCGTTGAATTCAGTTATCGAATGTTTTTTTCGAGGAAAGCAGTTTCAAACACCAACGGACGAAGAACTGATCAATCTGTTATAAACTGCACGCGGTTGTCTTGATCACAATCAGTATATCTGTCAAATTTCCAAGGCCGAGATGACTAATCACGACTGACGGTGACATCCACTGTAAGCTGTTTATCAATACAGTCAGTTGAGCTTTCTAAGTGCTTGTTTGCAAAAAAGAATCCCATAAACAGAATCGCTTTTGCTAGAAGTATCCGGAATGAACATCAAAACTGAGAGGAAGACCCACAACATTCATTTGACAAAGTTGAGCGTTTTCGTGAGTCGTTCAACGTAGGCCTATGTTCCACGCCTTAAGCAACTAACTATAAAGACCGAAGGTGTCTGGAAAAAATGGTACCAATACAAAACCACGAAGTCAACATTTTATTGGACAGGCTAAATGATTCGGTCAACAAAACACAAAACGTGAACAAAATTTTTTGCGATATTTCACTACTAACGTGTATATATGTGAAGTACACACTTTTATTGGGCAACTGGGAGCCCAGCGCCAGCTAATTCACGGAAGATCCGAACGTTACTAAGGGGTGATGGCGTAATAAACAGATGAAAACATGCAAACAGTACCGAAGTGGAAAAACTGAAGTTAATTGATAGAAAGAGTTATTGAAAATGCGCTTAAGCACGCGTGTAACATGATCAAATCGAATTCATAGTAGACAAACAGTTCGGTTTGAATGTCATAGGAATAGTCAATGAAGAACAGACGAATAGTTAGCCACCTTCGTTTAAACAACTTTGCTTTACCAGATATTGCATGCTCGTAAACGGTGGTATTGCCATTTGACAGACATTCTGCATTCGGCGGATCTGATGGCACTTCTGTCGACTGATGTCAGACAACGTTCGGCGTTGAGTCAGGATCATCTACTCGTTGTGCCGATTGTGCCTATGGTTATAAGTGTAGATAAAACGGCATAAAGCGAGTAATTCATGCTCATTCATAGCTGATTGAGTTCAAATGGGCACTACTTCAATATCCATATTGTTAACCCATGCGAGGAAAGCCATAGGACACTACTTATTAGAAAGCAACGGGTCTCAACCAATTCGTTCGCTTCCCTTTGTGTGTGGTGTTGAACGCTTCGGGATAACAGGATTCTCCTATCAACAGGACTTGTTTAATTTAAATCACGGTTACCTGAATACCACATCACCCTCGTTCGGTATGCTACCCAACCGACTGAACTGTTTCCGACATGAAGCAAACCAGCCTAAACTAGTCGTTTTAAGTGACTACAATGTCCGTACGTTTACAACTGATCATTATCCCAGCGCACTAGAACGTGCAGAAAGCACATGTCGGTAGACCTGTAGCCGTCGTCTAGCCCTTTTACTCGGCTCATCACGTATCAAGCCGTTTAGTCCAAGTGACGCACACTGTCCCAACCAGCACTCACAGTCACCGGCCTGAAAACCCTTCTCCACATCCGAACGCACACACCGTCAATTGGATTGTTCTAACTTGATGTGATTCGGTGCGATCGAAACACAGACAGGCATGTCACGGCTGGACACACACAACTGCACTGGAAAGGACGCGGTCCCAATGAACGCTACTGCGTTAGGCTTGTACATCAATCCGGACCGTAAAGATCCCAAACACTGATTTCGGTCATATTTGACATATCATCAACTCGAGGGGAAATAAGCTACGGTGAACAGACTTTCGATAGATTTTCCTGTTTGGCTGGTGCAATATATATATATATATATATATATATATATATATGTATATATATATATATATATCACTACCATCACTGCCCCTCCATTCTGCAGGTGTTGGCGTCCGAGCACCTGCATGCGTATGAATGTGCAACGTTATATGGTGGCGTGGCCAGAGTCATGTCAGACCGGTTGTTCCTTGTGATATGTGACCAGGATGTAACGCCATAGTACATCCATCGCTGAGCGGTCCTCACGCGCATGCATCCACAGTTGCTTCAAACAACCCACAGTTTACCAACACTTCCGAAAAGAGGATCTGCAGAGAAGACACGATGGAGGAGGAATTAGAGAATTTACGGGAGATTACTAGCAGTAATCTCTACACCGGAACGTCTGTCAATAACAAACACGGCCCTTCGTGAACACTGTCGATAAGAAAAACGTTAACTTTTCTTCGCCACTCAATTGAAATCGCGTCAAATCACTGACGCCATCAACAGTCATAAGATATACGCATCCAAATTTTGTACGAATGAAGTCAAACAGTTTGGGCGTCGTGTTTAACATGTTATTGATAAATGTGATTTCGATTACAACACTCCTGAGGAAGGCCACCCGAGGTGGTTGAAACGTAGAGTATTACAACTTGCTCATAACGTTGTGTTATTCTCAATCCATTTATCGACGTCATCAACACTTATGATGCCGCAAGTTCTGTTGCACATTTCACTCAAAACGAGGCGGTTCCACTGAATTTGAAAGATAACATGCTAATAATGTTGCCTCTTTTTTGATCTATTCATTTGACTGTTCCTGTGGTTCAGCATACATAGGTCGCACTACTAGGCGTTTATCCGAAAGAATCCGTGAACACTGCTGCCCCGCTTAACTTTACTCTAGGACAAGCATCAATCCCATTTAATCGGTTGTGACTGATATGGACACGAAAAGAGTATTCCGCACCGTCTATCGGGTCCCGGCCACCATATCTTGCTGACAGCCGAGGCAGTCGAAATCCGACTACGTCACCCGGATCTGTGTGTGCATAAACAATTCGTTCAAACTCTGAGGCTTCCTTGGCCGAACACGGCCGCCCAACCCGTGAAACAATTTGTCCCCGTCCCACTGTCCCAGCCTGATTGACGACTATCGAGTATCAATTTCGTTTTATTCCTAATCACAGCGAAATAGTGTTAATCAGTACCCATTCACACTGTCACCTTTCATTATTTTGTTGATCAATAACATTCTAACTCGCCACTTAATTTTATATAATTGTACCAGCCAAAGAGGAGAATTTATCGAAAACAGTCTGTTCACTTTAGCTTTTATTTTCATTTCTACGAGAATTTTCAAATGTCGTTATTTGGTAATGGGTACTTAAGGTATCACGGTTAGGAGTTCTACCACAGGCAACACTTCGGAAATTCTTTTCTTAGCAAACGAGAAAGTACTGAACACGACAAGATAAAAATGATCGTTCGAGCACAGACTTATAAACGCATTCGTTTTTAGGCAGTAAATCCAGATTGTTTCACAAACTATTTATTCATGGAATCACAAATCATTTCGGGTAAACAAAATTATAAACAACAGCTGGGCCAATAGAAGACGTCACCGCAATACGGTAGGTTCGGTTACGGCGCCCGAAAAATGTGAATTGTAGCTAAGAAAGGCAACGAACAGTAAGTCACTTCGCTCATGTACCATGTACACGCGAAATGGTAAGCTCGCTGGAGTAACAACAGGAGAAAGTCTCCAATTTCTCGAAAAACATTTGCGTTGTAAAAAGCCTAAAACATTACTATTTTAGGTAACGTTTCAAAGTTGGCACGGATATGTGATTTTCCGACTTTCACGAACGTTATCGATTTTTGGTCACTTTTATGACATTCCGCCGATAGCCTCGCTTTGCGACTGAGATCTCGCCGTATTGTCTGTATTTTTGTCTCGTTCATTTTTATGGTCACAAAGCGTATAAATACGAACGAGTTCGTGACCACGTTATCTTCGGACTCGGCGAGACAATAAAGTTCTGTCTGAAGGTCAGTCTTCTTCCTGTCTTCATGCATTAGCCTTGGGTGGTTGGGTTGACTGGGAAGTTCTAAGGTAATCGCGCATACTCCGTCGTCCGTGGTTCACTGTCGTTATCTGCCGTGTCGTCAACCGTTACTCCTTCATGTGTTACAGTCAACTTACGCATTCATAAACCGTAGACCCAGTTATAACAGTAACTAAACATTGGCGAACGTCACTTGTCAACCATAGGTATTAACTCTCGTTTCACAAACGTCCCTCTGAAGTAAACAATGGAAATAATTGTTGAATGGATCGCTGAAAAACAAGTATGCATCAGTTTATCTTTTACTGAACTAGAATAATTGTTTCTCCTGTGTACTTCGGACACTAAATTTCTATTTCAAGAAGAAGGTTACCGACAGGCAAACGGTGAAGCAGAGTCCATTGGGTCCTGTTTTGGCAGACATTTAAATGACTTACCTTGAGAAAGAGCAACAGACTTCCATCGTATCATCGATACACAGATCATATATTCATAATTAATATCACGAGACGTGGAGAATCAGCATTGGACGATGTATCAAATTCTTCTCAACACATCCCTCTCAATTCAACATGAGACTGTTCAATTCATGGCCATTCTGAGCGTCCTCATAACGCGAAAACCAGACAACACAATCAAAAGTACTGCCTACAGGAAGACCACATGGACTGGCCAGTATCTGAACTTCAGAAGCTTTACACTAGTTCAGGTACAAACGTTCACACTTTGTTTCATCACGCCAAGAACACATGCACTCCATACACGATACACGGTGAACTACGGCACAAGACTGACAGAGCGTTACTTACCAGCCGGTCTGCAAAGGTGATGATTTGATGGAATAACATATTTAACTACTTCGAGTAACAATCGCTAATAGACTTCAGGCGGTCCCAGTTAGGATGTTATACACAACCCTACGACTATCAACTCCTTTCGTGAGGGTGCAACCACATCCGTAGACCAAACTTAAATGTGATCACCACTGTCGATGTGGGGAGCCAGAACATTTACATGAGCATAACGGAACGGCGGTTGCGCAATCAAGTAGCTGAGCCCGCACCAGCTTCGGTTGAACGTGTGATGTAACATGCCCCGACAACAGGTGTTGAGCCATAAGTGCACCGGCATCGGCCAGTATCTTCAATTGCACGTTACTTGTTGACCTCTGGACATAAGGTCGTCATTACTCGTTTCCAAATTCACTTATGTAACCAATACGCGACAGTTGCTTCAGATCACCGGGGCTGTTGCTATTCGCAGATAGCAACCACCCAATTGATAACAGGAAGACATGGTTGTCAGTCTGAAACTGCTTCTTTAAACGAAGTACTTCACTGCTCACATGTGCGTTGGTGTAAGATCATGCATTTCCTTTCACTAACCTCGTCTGATTTCTATGTAACCCTGTTTCGCATTTACCAGTTGAGATGCGCCGAAGCTTCTCAGGCAATAAACAGCACTGATTTAACTTCCTTTTTCAAATTCACTGCGGAAAACAAATGTTTTCGGAATAAACACAGATGCTTTAAAAATCAAATGAAAGTACGACACAGATGATAAATCAGTGTGTTTAATTTAAATCAGTAGCCCAAAAACATGGCCATAAGGTCAGTAGTTTAATTTAATGGAAGGCCAGTATCCAACCTCCGGAATAACATGGTACATGATAGCGAACGCTTTGCTGCCAAAACGAACAACTCAACAAGTTAACACCAAATACGACTCCAGACAACATGAACAACCAGGACGACGGCTACAAACACCCACTGTTCACATTGAACACACTTCAAAATACCCATCCGAAACTAAACCAACAGGTAGCAGCATCAAGCAATCAACGTCCGACCACTTGAAAACCACGTCACTTCACGTGCCTTCTCCTCCTCTGCCTCACAAACACTCCGCTTCAGGATATCGCTTCGGTAAGGCCACTGACAGACCGGTCACTCCATATCACTCCATTCGATTCCGCGTTCTACACTGAGCGAACAATAACGCGAGTGGAGATTTCAGGCTGAAACTATGAGGACTGGATCACCACTACCGCACGCCGGATACCACACAGTCGTCGTTGTCAAGCAGTAAACAGAACGCGTCTCTACGTCACACTAGAACGAACGAGCAATCGGTGTCATTGAAACAGCATCAAGAATACTAATCCACCAGCCGGTAGCCCAACAACATAGCATCAACCACGTGTCACGTCCACCTACGTTGCAACAATAAAACACAATCACCTATCCCACACAAAACATACAGCATCACACAAATATCGTCATCATCACCATCACCAACAAAGACAACAATACATCAGTGACTCGTGCTTATACTCAATCGCCATACAACCATACACAGTAGAGCAAGCCACACCAAGAGACAAAGGAAAGGAAGAGAGAGGGGACCTGACTACAAAATAACTTTATCGAACACAACGGGACAAACATTCAACATCAACCTGCCTACACATGACAAACAAATAATCGATCTATAATTGAAAGTAAGGCGACATCAGCAATAAAACTCCCTTACGGCTCTCGCTGCCCAATGTCCGTTGGGCCTGTACATATCCAAAGGTCGAACAACGGCTAAACTCGTCTGGCACTTACCGGCAAATACCCGCCTCCTAGCCTCCTCGTTGCTTACACACCTCCGT
>LOND01023939.1:0-21203 GCA_014220965.1 Paragonimus kellicotti
AACCCGGAAACTATTTGTCAAGGCTTGGAAACTGTGACCGAACGAGTATGCTGAGTGTTCAGTCCTGAATTCATCTCTAACCGCATTCGTCAGGTATAATCGTCCTAGCATCCAAGACAGGGCTTGCCCGACTGATCTGGCCGTTGGGACGACGACGTGGATGACCGAAGTCTGCCAGTCTGAGTGGGTCGCTTGTCTACCAGCAGGCAGACAACCGATGTGCCAGAGATGTTGTCCGTGCACGTTCTACGTAGTAATAACACACTCACGCGTTCTTCACTCACAGCGTACGTGTTAGCTTGCCCTCCTCTCACATTGATAGCTGGATGCATGCGGACTTGCCTCGTTTCTCACTACACTCGGTGTGTCCGCGTCTTGTGATTTCGCAGGAACTAACCAGTCCGCGTGTGTTAGCCTACCTATGTGGACGTGAACTTTTCGACTCGATCTCCGGTCGAAATTCAGAGACCCTCTTGGGATATGTTAAACTGGCATCATGATAAGCCGAAGGGATATCCAGACATCTTCAAATGGAAAAAGTAGACATTACGTTATTCTTAATTATACCATTAATTTTACCTCATTGGAGAAGCTTAACGAAACTCTCAGATGTTTAATTCAATGAATATGTATACATATATTCCTCGCAGGGCTAAATGCGTTCAGCATAAAAAACCGTTCGAACCATACCTCATTGTAAACTTACATAAATACACATGTTTCGAATGTTGAACACCGGATGGTCACTTCGAAGTTTGACACTTGTACACACAATCATTTTGGACAGTCTGGAGCTGTCGCGCGGGTTACTAGGTACCCCCTCATTCTGCAGCAGTCACCTGAATAAGACAGTGACCGAACAATGTGTCTTCCTGATCACTGGAGTTATAGTACGCACGCTGCTTGATACAACTGATAAATTGAAGGGCTGGTCGCGATAAGTTGAATTTCACTCAAAGCTGATTGCAGCTTTCACTTTCAGATTGAAGGTGCAATCTTTATTTCAAAAAGAAGCACTAAACGCGTTTCGTACTGGAAACAGCTTGTCAGTTTTGTACATGATTGCCACGATCGTGGTTTGAATATTGGCCTCCTATCACCGAATCGACCGCTGCGCCAATCACGAAACGTTATACACGCTCGAGGTATCACAGCTAAGCCATCAGCATCATTAGGTTGCAAATATCTCCCAAGTTAACGACTCACCGTGAGATGATGCAGGGTAGCCCGCTTTTGAACTCCAATTTATAATTCTACTACCAGGACGTCTCGGATGAGTTAGAATCACATAATTTTTGTGCGCTGAGGATTACAATGATTACTAGTAAGTGTTACGTCGACTGTTGTTCTTAGCCTTTGCACCAGAAGGGACGATTTCAGCAAGATTCTTAGCAAAAGTGACGAATCACTATGATTTTCATCTTACTACAACCTGTCTGTGGTTCATATTACATGAAGTCGATAGTTAAAAACCTCAGCCCTGCTCAAGATGCTACAGTATGGCATTCTTATTTTTGCGCTGTATAATTTCTATAATTACCTCTATCATTTAACCCAATTTACTCGTCGCAATTAGAATGTCACCCTAATCCTTCCGTCTTCTTTCACGTTTTCTGGGTTACGTGTTTAACTGTCGGTAGATGTTTCCTTTATTAATCGTATACCCAGATTTGTGACCATCCCCACTGAACAGACACGCGTATCATCATCATTAATCTTTCAGTCCATCACCTCCCGCTCATTTGTTTCTGAAACTGATGGACTGAACTGTGCATTGCAGGCTGATCATTTTACAACCGTCTCTTGTAGCGAGTGTCACTGTCGTTTGTACTTCATTGATCGGCTTCGTGAAAGTCGTGCTTCGATGTCGGTATAACGCCTGCCACATATGGACATGCTGCTAATGTCGCTGGTTCGAATCCAGCCGAAGCCCTGACTTTTCACAATTCGGTCTCATCTATAATCATAAATCTGCCAAACTACTTATTAGTAATACAATTTCTATGCTCAACAGTGGCGTTGGTGGATTCCTCGTGAACTGTTCCAAAAACCGTGCCGCGACAGCAGATTCTCTGAATCGGTTGGTGGATTCCATATGAGACAGTGGAACAGTGGGTAACCGAGTCCAAATGTGAAATTTCCGAGCTCCTGGCGTGGCTTCGTAGCTCAGCTGGTAGAGCGCTTGCCGCGTTCAGGCATGGTGTTTCTGTCGCTGGTTCGAATCCAGCCGAAGCCCTGACTTTTCACAGTTGGGCTCTCATCTAGCTCTCGGTACAATTGGACTCTGAATGGCTGGGATGTAACAATGTTATCTTATGAATTACACGATTACGGGGTTGTTATCTGTCGCCGCGACTGTATCCGTCTAGTTTTCTTAGTTCGCTATTACCAAACTCAATTGCGCCCCTATGTAACAGCTACTCAAGACGGTTTGGAGGCTGAAAACGCAGCAAAAGGTTGGTCCTACAATGATATTTGATATTTGCCAAATACTCCCGCAAATGTTCTTGAAATAGCTCATTTCACCTGGATATCCTGGATACATTATGTTTGATCTACCATCCATCTTCCTTATCACGGAAGCAGAATAAAAAGATCTTTGCAGTCTGCACAGAGCACGCATTCCACATACTTGCAGTGCACAAACATGCCGGTTAAACGCTGAGAAAATTGCTAGGCCTAATTTGGGCGCTTCTTGTTAAATTTCACACCCAACAACAATCCCTTTTTGGAATCCGTATTTCCTGCAATACCCAGTCTTACCGCTTGAGTTGTTGTCGCATACTTTGTTGTTACAATGTGTTATTAAAAGATTTCCGAAGGATGTCATGATCATATGTGCTTTCCGATAACTGACTAACCAGTACCGTTCAGTTTAACCCAGAAGTGCTAAATTATCTGCCCTAATTAACGACTCTAACTGTGCATATCCATGGCAGTCTACGCAGTTTTTCCGAAAGATGGCATCCCATAAGTTCGAACATTTTAAAACTGTGTTATCCAGAACACAGCCACTCCAACTATTTTGTTTACCATGATGAAATGGTCAGTTTAATAATGTATGAATTACGCTTTTAGCATTTTTCTGTAGAAAAAGCGACTTCTGATTTCGGTGAAACGTTCTCCTTTACATTTGTGAAGTTCACTGTTGACTTACATCTGGAGAGTTAACGTACCTCGAAGATGGTTATAAGGTAGTCACTCAGTGGTTACCGCTGTCGCTGGGCTATTGAAGTTTCTTCTGCTAACAGTTGAAACTAAATTGAGTCAGTATGATTAAGTAAACAAAGCAAATAAGATTCTATCGTCGTTATCTGTCGGTTCTCTTTTAAGTTGGCCTCGAGGTCCTTGAATGTTATTTTAACTCATTTTTAGCAGGAAACCATTACGTAAGTGAGCGTTATTTAATGCAGTTAATCCTACACCAATCTCAGAATGATCGTACTATCATACGAGTATTTATCCCACTCATCTGACTTGCGGTTTGGCTTCACCAGCTTTCCACACTAAATTGCGTACACTTTGAAATTATATTCTCCAAACAGTAAACCGTTCCAGTCCAACCCCATTACACAAAATAATCTCGTGAGAGACTGCTGAAACATCGTATGTTGAACACCACTCAGGCTTACCCACAGCCTATTAACTGGTTATCCCAAGGCTGAATGATTGTCTCATATTTATTTTTAAGTCGCGTGAGCCATGCTTTTCCTCACCACAACAGGGATTCCAACTCAGGCTTCTTAATTAACCTACCTGGTTAACGAAATTTGCTTGACTGTCTCCACGCCAGGTGTGATAGACTAATCGTATCCGAATATACAGCTACGACTGTTTGCGACTAGTTTCCAGGTTACTCATTAGAACTTCACCATTTAAGCATCATTTTCCAGTAGATAATTTTGTTCAGTCTTCCGTGGTTGTGAACTGCCTGACACCCACAAAAGCATGTAGCCCGAATCAATCTACTCAAGCTTATCTTTAGACAAAGCTGTGACATAATTTACTCTGGCTGTGCTTGCTATTTTTTTACTACGTATACGAATAGTTTAAGAATGTAATCTACGTTATAAATCCTAACACAAAATCGACATGATACTTAGTAGTTGTACTGTCAACGTGAACGAATAATTAAGCAGTTGCTAGTCTTGGCGAGGAAGCGTAATTTACTTGGGCAAGTACGTCAAATTTGCTGGGTTGCCTTGTTAGCATCCACTTTGTCGTTTGCACCAGTTGCCAATCAGGATAGGGACAGAATATCCAATACGTTTGAGTCCTAAACAGGAAGACCAGTATACATCCCACGACCAAATCAGAATGGCAATAATTGTTTATCATAAGCGAGTTAACGACACCCAGTGTACCGGAGTATGTTCTCTATGGGTTTGTCAGAATGAACTGACATTCGTAGTTTTAAACCAAAATGTGACGACCAACATAACGACGCTAGTGAGTTTATACTATCATCTAGTGAAACCAAAACACAGTGTACTATTATCTTACAACAAGACAACATCAAAGGTTAAGTCGCAAATATGAGTAATCTGACTGCATTTTACAAATGTGCAGTGTGTAGATATCCAGCTTACACTCTACATCCAAGCATAATCGTAGATCCTTAGGGACCTCTCGTTTGCTAAGTGTACTGAACTGTCAATGTCTTTAGTTTAGCCGCTGAATTTGGTTGCAATCTAAAACAATAAAGGACAACATAGTTCCTGCTGCATGTGCTACCATTTCCACAAAAATTACGAAACGATGTATATCAGTCTGGAAACAGCGTTAGGGGATTTTGTATTGAAGAATTCCTCTCAAACTTATTGTTTTAATCCGTCTGCTGAACAATCCAGTCAAACAAACTGACTGTCCATGCCAAATTTTGTGCAACACAAAAAGACATGTACGGAACATGAACAGGTAACGGATAGGATTTGTCATTCTAGTTCAAATACCTTGTCATCTAAGGGACATAGAAAGGTTCATCCTGTGATTAGACCGAACGGTCTAAGAGCTAATTGCTTGAACTAAAAGAGGTTGTTAAAAAGACTTAAATGTAATGTTCGAGATAAATAAGGGTGTTGTTTTCCGGCTGGACTGAAAACGTGCATGCTACTTGGCTGCGTAAGATTTTGTTATGAATCGAGTGGATTGAGGCCACCTAAGATTTCTTTGCCGAAATTAGAATGCTGCTGAAATCACATTGGAAGTTATCGTGTGCAATGCTAGCTTCCCAGTTATGTAATGAACGTCAGTTAATATAGAACCATTTAGCAAGCGATGATTTATTTTCTGTTAAAAGATTTCTGTTAATGCGTGCAACTTCTTCGTTGGTCGATCCGAATGTTTCCAATCTTGAGCATTAAATTAAAACGGCGCCGCACGGTCGTAGGAGCACTGTGTTCATTCTCTCTACATTTGCCAACGCACTGAGGTCACTTCTATTGATTGGCTGTATTTTATGTTCAACTGTCATTTGTCTATCTTTGAGCACGAACCATACATTTTTGAAGCAATGAGTCAACATCTGTTTAAGTAGTTGAATATATCTGAAGATTTTAGACTTGCTGGCAGTCAGTATTTAAATTTCAAATTTGGGGTTGGACTCACAACGAGGTGAGCCAGCACATTACAGTTTTCCTCTTATAAGTGTTCTTAATTAACAGTGACGGATTTATGGCTCTCCTACTTTACAGATGGCTCATTCAGTTCGTTTGACGGGCTCGTATGCAATGGGTTTCAGTGAGAATTCGGCTATGTCGAAAGTTCGTTCAGTCCCCACCAATCAGCTGAACCCTCAAAATACGTCGCGCCTGTTTCAAATCGCACTACAGGCCACCGTAGCCAACACGGATCAGTCTCGAACCGGATTAGGTGGAACAGAACAGGAACATAAAAGACAATTATCCACTCAAAACAGCCAGTATCGATCAGTACACTTAACACCACAACAATGGCAATTACTGACGGACTATCATGAGCATGAGTTATTCATTAGAACGCGGAGCTGGGGTTTCTGTCTAGCCATTTTCGGTATCGGTGTAACCATATTTGGTTTAGGAAGTCCCGCATGGAAATGGGTTGGAGACGGTAAGTTTCTTCTTTCCAATAGCAATAAACTGCGTTTCTTTACCAACTAGTTTACTAAAATCAAATGACTGAATAATCAGATTGAAAATATCACGTTAAATCTCGCAAAGGATTCAAATTCTTTTGTAGCCAGCAACTTACTCAAATGTGTGCTATCTAACTAGTGGTCAGTGGGACAGATAAGGAAAGTGGTGATCAATTCATGAGCTCGTAGGGATAAACGGGAATGTATATGCGTTCCCGTTTTTGTTTATATCGGCTAGTAAACTTTTGTTAGACTGTTCATGATGAAAACGCTCATAAATGTAATTAGGATATCGGACGTGAAGCTAAACACCACCAAATAGCATTCAAACTAAATGAAGTAGCATATACACTTAGCACTCGTGTTGAGTCAACAAGAAAAAACAGCCGGAGATATAGAAACAGGTAAACTCGTCTGGTTACCTCTGAGGGTACACTAGGGAGGTGACCATGGGAACTCTGAGCTAACTAACCATCACTGATGTTCAGTTTATTGTCAACATACGTGCGAGTCGAGTGCAGTTCCAAAAGTCTGAATCGAGTAATCTGCGATCATATAGTTGGGTAGTGCGTTTCAGAATGTATAGACTCCCGCTGAGAAAAATTTCAGTGGGCACAAAATTTACAGTTCAAGTTGAAACGGACGGTAACAGCCAATGTTGTCGTCTAGTAGATGACCAGGAGTAAGAAAATTTGTGAAAGTTAGTATTACACTAATCTTCTGATGCCTGTAGTTCGTTAAGACTTATTCCGTCGCTTCTAGCCCTCTTGAGTAAGCGCCGACCTTGAATTCCACAAATCACTCAATGCTCCGTCTTCGGACCTTCCCATTAGGAGCCAATTTGCCTCCCTCATGGTAACAAGGAGCTCGTACGTTTATCGGAAATTGAAGTCACTTAGTGCAGCTGTGTACTGCGAAGAAAAAAATCAAGTGAAAACAGTCCACAGATTTGTCCTAAGAGCCACAACGAAGTTGGTACTGTTTGGCATGGTTGCACTGCTACTGGTATTCCTCGATCCTGACGGTGTGCAATTGTCCAACGGTTATAACCGTCCGGATGACAGTCAGCAAGGCGTCGGTGATTGATGTGCATGATTTTGCCTTTAGTGGAACTAAATTTCACGTGGTTGCCTGTGGACTGATGATGTTATCTTAACTCATTGTCTCTTGATGTTTTGTTTCTTCGTGTCCCTTAAATTTGTTTACAGTTGTAAATTTCACAAATGGTTGAAAGGTGTTTAGGGAGCCCCTGACTGTTGAAGTTTGTCGAGGTAGAAACTTTTGCGTTGACTTAAAGATTATTGACGCGTCAGTACCAAATATGCAATGACACGAAATGGTTTTTTATATCGAGCGGTTAGGCGCAGTAAACAGAAACCACCATCTGAACAGGTAGCTACAGTGAGAATAAAGAAGGTTTATATAGAATTGTCTTTTAAAGGTGATTATAGTATGCATCAAACGACTCAAAGAATAGTGACTTCAACTAAACAAAAATTTAACGCGGTAGAACTCTGTGTTAACTCGCGCCCAGAGGCTACCTGTCCCTTCAGTCAAAGGGAGATCAGCCCGTCGGTGCCATCCTCACAATGTATCTAGCAATTTACATGTAACTGCAACCAAATTAAGTATACAGGAGCGGGAGGTGTTTGACCTCGCAGAATGGAAGAACATTTGCCTAAATGGGTGCAGAACTCAGTATTACCGAAGAACGGCAATGTCGTTGAAACACGCAAGCAACCAGTGTCCGCAGTCGCAAGACACATCCTGACCACTGGTCACGTCATCGACCCGACCTGTGCATTCAGAATCTTGTTACGTCATCCCAATCCAAGATTCTTGCGGTTTGCTGAGGCTGTCGCAATCAATCGACTGAAGCCGGCCCTGTGTGTTCAGAAACAATTGTTCGTGAGCTTGACCCTACCCTGGACTTAGTGACCCCTCCTAACTTGCAGAGTGACCTCCATCTCATCTCCCTGAATGTTCTTTAATAGAAACCGTTCAATGTTACTGTAAATTTGGTACTGATGAGTCAATACGAAATGCTTGCATCTACCAGTTTTCGTGTTCTAACGGTTTTGTTCAAACTTCTGAAGGGAACGAACTGTTTCAATGATTATTTTTGTTAAAACGCTTCATTTCAGAAGGTGCAGCAGTCAACAAACTTTATTTGTTTATACAAAAAGCTAATAATGCAAAAGTCGCTGGTAACCTGAATGGTATACTATGAATAAAGAGCGCACTTTTGGTTAACAAGCGGCAGCCATTCTCGGTAGACTACAAAGTTCATCACACTCAAGAACGCACTGCAACTTCTATGAGTGCGCTTATGTAAGGTCATCGCCAGAAGTCGTTTCGTTCTTCATTTGATGGCTTGTCTGCATTAAATGCGTCTAAGTGTAACGATGAAAAGTAAACTAAATGAAAGTGTAGACCAACCAGATTAATGTCACTGTTCAGAGGTTAGCCAGGAGAAATAGAGGGAATGTTCCACGCCAGAAATTTGAAGCAACGAAATAAAATAGCCCAAATTTTACCGAATTTTGCTGAGAGGTAAAGTTAAGAGAAGGTCCATGTGGGCATCAAGAAAAGCAAGGTTTCAGCGAACAGACGGTTCTTACTGGATTATCAATTTCATTTTCTATAACGATGTGCTATATATAGATATTGCTTTTAGAAAGTCACTGGTCAGAACGACAAGCAAGGGAGAAGTTGCTTGGACCGAACGGTTTTCAAAACTTTATTGTAGTAAGATAAGCACACGGGGAGTTTTTCGACAGTCGGGGCTAATCGAACTTGGTCAGTGGGACACGGACAAAATGATTTACAGGTTGGACGGCTGTGTTCGGCCGCGGAAGCTTCAGCGTTTGGGCGTACTGTTATTGAACATACAATTCAAGGTGGCGTGATCGGTTTGTGACCGTCTTGGTTGCGTATAGAGTGCATCACTTGATCTACCACGACAGAGTGGCCCGAGCACAGTAGATGGTGAGAAACCTCCTGTGTATATCTGTGTCGTTTATAACGGAGCAAATGTGTTTAAGCTGACGAAATGACGGTAATTTTTGTTCTAATGGGAAACCAAGCGGGGCAGTTAGAAAATGTTTGCTAAAGCTTTGTTTACAAGTTAATCGCTATGTTAGTTTGACGGAAGAACGATTCGAAAATATTCAAAGTACTGAGTTCTAATTCATCCCTCTCTTTGAAGTGGTTCTATAATAGTTGTAATCGCAGGATTTTCACAAATTTCAAACAAATTATTTTCCGTGAAATGTGGTCTCCATATGGTTTTGTTACTACTGCACATATGCGTCATCAACACTTGAAAAGTTATCTACCGGTTTGCGTAATCACCTTAAGTGAATAGTGAACCCACATCAAAGTTGTAGTTTCAAGTTGGTCAAGTGTACGCTTGAAGGAAGAAAAGTAAGGAGGCTTACCAGAATTAATTTGCGGATGAAAATGTCCATAAGGTTTACACAATTGTTGACCTTCTTCAACGCACAGAATTGGCCAAACCCTCGGCTTGTGACAGAGTGTAAACGGTCACAGCAATTTCCAGCGGGAAAACTAGAGCATGAATGGAAAACACCTCAATCACTTTTTCATTAGAGTAACCTGTATTAGTTAACATACTGCAGCGTGACTTTTTAATGCCGAAAAACAGTGGTCCTGGAGACCAGTCATTTTTTACTCATCGAGAAAAATGCTGCCACACAGCCGCGTTAGACCTATTCCTATCCGGCAAACTTCAGTGCTCCAACTTTTCACTTAAGAGCCTTCGGTTATCTTTTACACAACCCGAGGGTCAACCGTCAGCATATAATTGCTACGTACATTTTCTGTTTTCTGTACTGCAACTGAACTTTTGTTGCACAAGCGACAAAACGAGCTAGACAATGATTTTGGAGGAGGGTCTACCGGAATGTTATGTGTGAAAAATGCAATTTATCCACCAATCCTGGATCACCTTCCTATTCGTCTAAACGCTTTGAAGATTAAGCTTAAAGTGTCTGTGTCCCATCAACATTGTGTTGGTTTTTCATCTGCTTTAATTTAGTACGATTTTAGAATGAATGCTGAAATCTGAGCAATTTTGATTGATGTACTTGACTTAATTCGTAGTCGGACTACTGATAGTCTATTCATCGACAAGCAAGCCTGTAGACCCTCCAATTAGCTTTCTGTTATGTTACTCGGAAGACTTTCACAACCAGTTCTGCAGTACACTTCTATTGATTACCGTTTTAGATATCTAGTTGAGGATGTGGTTTCAATGTAAGCTTGTTCATATAATCCAGTTGGATCGATAGTTTGCTGGGTGAGTTGGTCCTGTGGGTATAACGCTGACAACAGGCTTTCGAGTGGAAACTATGCGTCTGTATGTTGTTTGTGGATGTGTATTTAGGTGACTCGCCGCTTGTTTTTCAGAACTTACCTAACATCATTATCTATCGAGACCAGATGAAATTCAATGAGTGCACCGCGTCAAAGTTTTACAAGCATGAAGGTTGGCAGTAATTCGCTTGGCACAATGTACGAATTTAAGCAAATCAATAAACTATTGATATGTTTATAAGTAACATCGCTATAGGTGATTCATTTTTATCTTTCCCTATGAAAATAGTCAGGAGGCCGTACGAAATGGGTTTGTGGGCACTGTGTTTCCCAAACGCGAGCTGCTTATCGCTTGTTTATTATCTACAGGATGAATGGAGTGAGTCCCTGTTTGACCTCTTGTTCCATTATAAATCGGTCGTTTGCCTAGCCGTTTCAATCGATGCATTCGACTAGTCCTCCTAAGAAGATAAGCAAACAGCGATGCAATTTCAAATGTCCCAGTATTGGAAAGTTTGTGGGTTAGGGTCGACGACATGAGTTGGAAACCCTTATCCAAGATGCACCATGTGGCGATAGTTCTTCCATCAACCACCAATAACCAGTGAAAAGTGTTCAATGCTAGACAAACCTAAAATGGCTAAGCCAAAAACGGATACCAGCACATGCATTATGAAAGTTAAGGATGGTTTGAAGACTAAATGAGACCACGTTTTAAGCAGAAAGGCTGTGTGAATTCCAATTTCCACCGTGATAGGCACAATCACAGGGGAAGCCAATTTTTCTTCTCATTAACGTCAGGTTTAGATGCGTCCACACTGAAAAAACAGCTCAACAATGTTCATGATCTTCATGAATACCTTCGTAATATGGTAGTATGTCGAAGTCACAATCATCGTTGTAAACCACTTCCACTCTGTTTGACAGCATTCCTCTCGCTTTTGGATATGGATATCGAACAAGTTTTGCTGTCAAAACTAAAATACACCATGAAGAGGGGAAATAAATTCGGAATGAAATGGGTTGGAATGTAGTTACCCATTGTCTTCGGTTACAACGAACACAAAAGTAGATTAAGGTAGCTAATTTGTTTGTTTCTTTGAAACCTTTGTCATGGTGGCGTTTACTACAGTCAATCTACTCTGTACTAAGAAACATGTGGAGACAAACCATAATCTTCAACACACCGAATCTATTGCCATAATAACGTTTATTATATTAGTGCTATACAACGCAGTATGCATTTGGACAGAAGCAGCTAAGTACGTTAATTTTGATTTCCTCAGCTGTTGGGCTCCCTTTCACCCGTAGGCTGAAATCGATCAGCCGCTGTATGGTTGATCTGCAAATGAGCAAGCATCCAGCATACCTTTAGCCAGGAGTAAGAAAGGGTTTTGCAAACGTCTGATCCCAGTGACCACCAGCGAAGTGGTGGACAGCTGTTTCGACCTAGTTGGGTCTCATCAGCACCACGCACGCCGGAGAATGGAACCCATGACCGTGAATAAGCAGTAGATTGTAGTCCAAATACTCAACAGCACAACAGCTAAGGAAACTAATTCATATACCTTCTTCCAACTCCAATGACAACGCGTGGTCTGATAGACAAACGCTTGAACTGCAAACTTCCGCTTATCCATGGGTCTTCAGGTCGATTCTGTGGTACATATGGTGCTGCTGGGACTCCGCTAGGTGGAAATCACGATTTCAACGGGGGTCACTTTAACCAACTGCGTTTAGATTGGTTTTCTTTCGAAAGGTTGATGCTGACCAGCCAGTAAGTGTTGTGTTAAGCGGACTAAATATCTGTTGCTTGCTTGAGGTAACACAAGTTGAACTTTCCAAACGTGCAGTGAACTATAATTACCCAACCGTTATTTCAACCTGAGCAAGAGATTGCAATTAACTCATTTATGTTGAAAATAACGTATTGTGGGAGTGAATCTAGCAGAATTTGCTTTGAAAGAGTCCCCTACTGCTCTTTTTTAAGAAATATGAAAGCTTCTAGCAATCGTAGCCGAAAAATTACTATTATTAACGGACTACTGAGGTAAACGCACGGACAAAACAAACAGTACGTATTATGTGATTCTGACAACGCGTTGATTTAAATGATGCGACATCAACAGGCCTCTACTTTCTTACGGTCATATGCAAACAGATGTACATGCTTATAGAAAGTACACACCAAACTAAAAGGTCATCATAAACAGCCGTACACAAACGTAAGAAAGAGTCGATAGTAATCAGCAACTTCTGGTAGGAAATTGAACAGAGAAATCAGAAGAGTCGTTGAGCATGATTTATGGCTTGGCTAAATTTTTTTTCATTGTCACTTTCGATTAAAGTAGGATGATATTAAAAGATTAAAAATTACTTTCCCATTTAAGCAGCTGTGTGTTTATTACGATATAACGTATAAAGTTACAGAAGCGGCCGCTTTATCCGGGGTTGGAATCCTAACTGGATGAGTGTTAGTCGGGTATCGTGGCTTTTGTCTTCAGGTAGTTGAGACGAGCAAAATGTGGAAATGAATTCACAGCATACACACTCCTGTCCTTCACGGGGTGACCATCAATTGTCCGAACTTTAATAGGACTTAACTGCAAAACAGATACATACAGTCCGGAAGGGACAGCCTAAGTTTAATTGTAACTGTTTGGCATAGTGTAGTAACTGGTTTATCGTCTATGTGAATGAGTGTGAAGACTTAGGCGGAATCCGTGTGCTGAGGAATAGTCAACAGGTGACTAGCGGTGGCTGATATTGGCCTTGGTGCACCGACTTTCACACACTCACTAAATAATTCAGTCCGTGAGAAAACGAATTAAGTTACCTATGTCTACGGTTCGAATACTCATCTACGTCGCGGAACAGTTACAACGTTCGAAAGGTGTGTTTTAAATACAAAGAGAGGATAGCTGGGCTGAAACGACAACATACTGATTAATTGTGATGACGTCACCTGTGTTCCTGAATAACACACAGGAGATTTCGTGCACGTCGTATTTGGGTCCAGTTTTAAACAATCTGTCGACAATAAGGAAATTGGGTTTCGCTCTTGACACATCCGTACTGACCATTTTTCTAGTCTGTCCTAAACAACTTGAAACGCGTCCATCTATTCGGACAACCTTTGGCTGATTAAGTCTCCCACTGTAGAGATTGCCACATCTATATGTAGTTGTGCCAATCATTTGGGACGTCACAAAATGATCTGTTCCACCGACCCAGTGGACACAGCCGTGCGGCTTATATGGCTCAGATAATAATAGACTTCAGACGATATTTAAGTTGCTGAACAAGTCAGAGACAAGTCACAGACTTATACGAGGGTAGAGACTTTGGCATTGCTAACTTCTCACATTCCACTTATTTTGGTGGGAAATGCTTTCCATGAACTACAGAAGTTAGCCATCTTCTCGTAAAATCTACAAGTATTTGAAACTTCCTGCTGAATTATCTTTTCCCTACATATTTACTGGACTTCGCTAAATTAGTGAAGGTCGTCACAAACTCTACACAACGTATCTCTGATTGCACCTTTCTTATCTACAAAAAGGGTGGCAAAATATTGCCTGAAAATACGCCGCAAACAAATTCAACTAGTATTCAGTTTCTCTTTGGCTTTGCTCGATTAAGTAAAACGTATGAAAACCGAAACTTTTTAACAGATTGTCATAGTACAGTTGTGAACGGATACAGGAGTTTTCACTGTATCAAAAAAAGAAACCCGTATAAAGTTGAACACAGCTATGTCAACATACGACGTAGCTTTTAATAGTGCATGAGCTAACAAGACGTAAAATATTTAAGTTTCTGAAAATTCCTCACCACGTCAATAGACCTATAGCGAAAAGCAAAAATCAACGGCGATATTTTATTTGTCAGAGATAAAGTCATATTGTTGAATCAGTGGTCTGGACTGGAAGCAGGTTTATTGTCCAAGTTTATCCTTCCGTTTCTTCCGACTGAATAAAAATTTGTCATTTTTGACAGAGGTCGATCTGGGGATGAGTAACTAGTGTTGTAAAGGTTTCAACGCCAGATTTGTGGAGAAGACTATGTCACTAGATATTTTACCAAACGTCGTACGTATGGCAAAACTTTCAAGACTTCTGAAGTCGTCAAGAAAACGTTCTACAGAAGCAGTTGGCCCTAAGCAAAGAAGAGGCCGATGGGTTGGACGCTACGGAATTTTTCGAATAACATTCTTCGAATGATCTGATTGAGTAAAATAACCCCATTATGAAAAAACGTCCAAGTTCGATGTGCAATCCAAACGGAGAACGGTCGCAGTCAAACGACCACTAAATCCCCCATGTAAATGTATAACACTCCAAACATTTAGCTCGAAGCTCCGTTGTTCGAACTAATGTCGTTGGAACCTCAGTTCTGTAGTCCGAAGTCTTCTGAAGAGTAGATGGAAAGTAAGGTCGAACTTGAGAACTTTTCGCACCATCAAACAGATTACTTGCCTGCACACTTGAAAAGTTTCGAGGCTGTTCGGGCAAACGCTTAGATGAAAAATAACCCATCACATGTTTGCCACTGTCGCACAAAATTGATCAATCTTAGGCGCATACAGATTGTATCCTTCTACATCCTTACAACAGTTACCATTTTAACCTGGGTCAAGTTATCAAAAGTTGTGTTAACAGAGTCAGGTACTGATTTGGTTGGCATCACAGGGAAGTAAACCCACAAAAACTACAGGAACCTACTTAATAGGCCATATGTTATTACGAATGTGCAGCTCGTAGAAACCATCAAATCTACTTCTGGCTGCTTGAATCATCCATAATTAAGGATGAATTCATTAACTCGACTCGTTACGGGGCTCATTTTATTGTGAACGTTTAACGTACAATTCAATATCTAGGGATGTTTAGATAAGAGATTGAAGACATATGGACAGGCTATACCCAGCTTCCGAACCTAGCCGTTGACTTATTAGGAAACTGAAAATCGAACAGTCAGGTGTAATTAAGTTTAAACAGTGCGTCTTTACATTAGAAACCAGACGACAGTTTTTTTGTCAACCAAACAAGCAAATGGAATTTTGTTATTGTGGTGCAGAATCGCTGACATCCTTCTAACCAATTTATAACTAAACTAAAAGTGAAAGACTAACTCAAGTTTCCTGATAAATGGGGACACCTATTAGCCACATATGTCATCAAACTGGGCAATTGCTTTATTCATACACATAACATTATCATTCCGTTTTGATTATTTCACTTCCCATGTTTCAGTTATCAAGCTTAACGTATTTAATATCGGGTCTGTCTAGGCGATCGTTGATAGAATCTACACCATTACCTGGGCAGTGTACCGATCGCGCGATGAGTTATCTCGTGTGCAGAATACAGTCACAAAGACAAATAGTTATTGACACGTTTTAATCGGAACGCATGGAAGAATGTGAAAACCAGCAAGCAGATCAAGTTAAGGTCATGATGAGGTTCACAGACGATTGAGCAGTGGGATATACTTAAGTTTTGATCACCAACAAGCACTGGCTGACAAACGGAATGAATGTGGTCAATCTCAACCAGTTCAGAAGAGTGTTTATTCATTATTATCATTATCATTATTATTATTAGTTTAACCCCCTACCTCCACTAGGCTATAGTTATATACGTGCTGTGTGTGACACACCATTGTTTACTTGTCCGTCCTTTCGTCAGCGCTGTTTACGCTACGAAAAATGCTAGTCGGTCTGAGAAGCATCACACAACTCGGAGTAAAACCGCAGTCTTATAGTCAATCGACCGGTTAGTCATTGGCAAATTGTATTACTAATAAGTAGTTTGGCAGATTTATGATTTTAGATGAGACCCAATTGTGAAAAGTCAGGGCTTCGGCTGGATTCGAACCAGCGACAGAAACACCATGCCTCAACGCGGCAAGCGCTCTACCAGCTGAGCTACGAAGCCACGCCAGAAGCTCGGAAATTTCACATTTGCACTCGGTTACACACCCGCCCCACTATCTCATATGGAATCCACCAAATGATCCAGTGGACCGACTGCCCTGGCAGGATTTCTCGAACAGTTCACGCTGGAATCCACCAACGCCACTGCTCAACAGTGGCGTTGGTGGATTCCAGCGTGAACTGTTCGAGAAATCCTGCCAGGGCAGTCGGTCCACTGGATCATTTGGTGGATTCCATATGAGATAGTGGGACGGGTGGGTAACCGAGTCCAAATGTGAAATTTCCGAGCTTCTGGCGTGGCTTCGTAGCTCAGCTGGTAGAGCGCTTGCCGCGTTCAGGCATGGTGTTTCTGTCGCTGGTTCGAATCCAGCCGAAGCCCTGACTTTTCACAATTGGGTCTCATCTAAAATTCCTTTTAGATCAACCACTGGGCATACGTGTCTTAAGTAATTTGCTTGATCCAGGCTTTCTAGCAAAACTTCGCCAGACAGGCAGGTAACAAATATCAGCGACTTCCATCTCAATTGCCAAAACCTGAGTTATCAAAAACGTTTTCGCACAAACGGTTCGTCCAGGCTTTGCAACTCCTCTGGGATGAAGTGACTGACGCCACTGTCGCACACAAACTCACATCCAGAGTTGATCCCGGTAGCAGGATGCAAACCTCATCAGCATCAAGAATGTTAGGTGTTTATCGTTATAATAGTTTTAGTTAAATGGGGAATCAATTCGTTTTTCTTTCTTTGATTGACCCTGTGAGAACCTATCGAAGTATACGTTGACTCCGTTCCAGTAAATGGAGTAGTAAATGAAGTAGTGAATGAAGTAGTAAATGAAGGAAATAGGGAATGAAGCAGTGATCTCAAAAATATCTTGCACACGTAGGGTGACAGCTTTAGTTATTGTTTTTATACATAGCATATAAAGTATATCTTATATTGAGTGAGCTTGGCTGTAAGTTGTTCTCATCACCTCCTTCCGGATGTATTCAACCTATCTTATTTCAGAACGCAACTGCCATTCCACATGGTATTTTACTTTTAATTATTGGTGCGCTTTCTTATGAATGATGCCATATTTTCAACGTAGCTTAAGCAACATTTTTCTTTTATATCAAACATTTGTGCGTACATCGAGTATTTTAACAATTTTCACTTGTACGATTCGTGAAATCGCTCCATAGTTGTGCATACACACTTCGATGTTGTTGTTTTTTATTACGCGGTTATAGCTATACTTGTCCTTGACCAAACGAAATTGGTTCTTCTATGTTCATCCAGAAATCCACACCTGTATTATCTGCCTACTTGGATGTGCATGCCTGTTTGGTCTCCTGGGTTTGGGGTTAGCCATAACTGGTGCATGCCGCAGTGCCTTGGTCATCCGAATGTACTACTATCACTCTGCAGGTGAATGCTTCCTTGTCTCAGGTAAGTCCTACTGGATTGTGTTAACTTATGAATAAAAACGTACATAAACGGACGACAGTTGTGTTCACTAACTTCAATCACATTTTTGGGGACAGGCTACTGGTAACCAACATGGCACGTTAAGATTGAAAGTCCTACTGCATATTTGTCAATTTATCCCAGTTCATCACAAAAATCTTGGCTCAAATTAAGCTTCAGTTTGGCGGCCTGCGGTAATAAGTGCTCGAGATAACCCGTCACTTTTTATACTTGAATTGCCTTGGTTTTCCCATTTGTCGCAGGTTCACTTGAGAACTTTCGGCTTCAACACAAGCTGTCTTAATAAGACATTTATGAAAACGACCACACTCGATCATTACTTTTAGATCTTCACAACATATTTGATCATTTTCTTTCATTTCTAATCAGGTGTCGCTATCATCAGCTCCATGATATTATATCCACTCTCAGCCATTGCATGTATTCACAATTTGATGGAACATGGCGTTCTTCACATTTCCGCTTCAGAAAACACCGACGGAAAAGTGCCACATCGCTTTGCTTACAATTATTATCTGACATGGAGTGCCTCTTTGTTCTTTGTAATCTCTTTTGCTTGTATGAATTTGGACATACTGATCCAGTCCTTGGTTCGTCTTTTGCCTAGTTTGTCTACGGTACGTCACTATGTGAATATTTGTCGAGGTGGTAGCAAGTCAAGAGCTATGGATCGACTTCCTCAACAGCTGCATCAACCTGACAGTGAGCTCGTCAGCCCATATCCCGGATCAGCTAACTGTAATAAAACGAACGATTCGAAACATCTCCCACTTGATCAAACAGCCACTCAGGTTCCGTTGATCACACTTAACGGGTGTGATGAAGAAACCTCAACGATTGTCAAATATCAGCACACGGATACATTCTCAGATGATGAAGGAGAATGGGTGTGAATTAAATAATGGCGGAATTTCGGACAATTTTTAAATCGGTTGACACTCCCAAGCAGCAGAATGTTTCCACAGCATTTGCAAATTCAAGTGACTGTATTGATACTTTTTAATCTAAAATATAGTATGTACATTTTGAAACCTTATACATGATACTTATCAGAAGCAGCAGATAAATCAAACCTGAATATGCGGCATTGGCTTAGCCAAACATTGTTGAATATTGTGTTTTGGTTTTCCGCGTGTGCAGTTGGTTGAATCAGAGACAGAAGTGCAAACATGTTTTAAGCGACTAGTATGTGTTAAACCCAGAAAAACACTTGTAATGTGGGTCGTACTGAAACGTTTACCAAAATATTAGTTTTCATCTACAGGACTCAGAGGCGCGACTCTATAAACATACAGAACGTCTTAAAACATGAACCCACATCTACTGCGTCCTTTCTTCCCAAACATGGACCTGGAAACTAAATGAATATTAGACAACGTTTTCATGAGAAGCAGTGGAACACCTTTAGAATTTAATATTTACTAATTTCTTGGAATGGTTTATCATTATACTATTTTCTCAAGTAGATCCTTTAGTACTTTTTATTATGCTTTACACTCCAAAGTCATTGTTGGATCTGTTGAAGTTCGTCTGGTACGTTTGTCGTCTTTTGTCTGGTATGATGCGGAACGATGAATCCGTTGAGGTATGTTTGGGTTTGTTTGTAAAGGGCCGATCCTTAATTTGCCTTTAGTTGTCTTTATTGTGTGCAGTAAACAATCATGACATATTTTGTACCATAACTGCACATAAAAGGTTTACTTTCTTACATTTTATAACTGTCATTGTCTGTAAAAACTTCCTTCTTGGTGTTGTTTGATACGCTTTTCATCTTCATCTGCACCCGATTGTTTTAATGAGGTCATTTCCCGTTGACTGGTGGCCGTTTGTGAACACGTGCTTAGCTGCTCCATTTTGTACTCCTTTGCTGGATATTTTGTGTACCCGGTTGATTCACATTCAAGGTGAGATAGTACCTTTGTTGTAATTTTATTAAACAGTACCGTATAAATTCCAATACTTTCGACCGCCTTTTCTGACGTTTTCTGGACTTGGAAGATAGTCCCGTCAACCCGACCGTCTGAATAAGCGTTATTGGAATTGTCGAATACGCGTTACTGAGTGAATTACCCTAAATCGCCAGGAGCGATTTAACAGTACTTGAATTATTCAAGGGCATTGCTGAATTCGGATCGTCCGAATTATTCAATCGCGTGCATCCATTGTGTATACAATGCACGGTCGACGAAAGCCAAAAGAATCCAGACTGGAGAATCTGTCGTATCTGGAGGTGTTACTAATGTCGGAACGGCAGACCCCTTGCGCTGTAGTCTCGGGAATTCCTCCGCGATTCAAAGTTTCTCGAATGGATCCTCATGTGCCGAGGATGCGGCTGACGGAACTTCTGCTGTCCCCCTGTATTACCCCCCAAACCCAACCTCTGGACTAGTAAACGGTCAGTCACCCCGTGATACTCATGTCATTTTCAGTCCTTCTCATTCTTATACTTCTAAGGATCAGGCTAGGATTGATGATATTTGTGCTGTATCTTATACTCACGGTATGTTTGGAGCTCCGGAAGCGATGAGGGACTCTGGCCCAGGAGAGAAGCTATTAGATGAGGTAGAAGGGATTCACAAAGCTTGTGTCTCACCAGAATTTTCCACTCTGTCGGTCCTCGAGGCACAGCTGAAGCAGGAAGAATTGTTACTTGCCGAAGAGGAGTGTAAGCTGCGTAGAAGAAGGCTTGAGCTACAGCGGAGATTGCTGGATGCCCACAAACACCCCGAACGAGAAGTTGTTTTAGTAAAACCAAAGGAACGCGACGAGGTAGGGACATCCCAATCTCCAGTCCAGTCCGGTCAAGTGGGTAACGTTGTCAGGACGCTGGAAGAGTCCCTGAAGTCACTTATTTTGGGCGTAGGTCTGCCTAAGCTTGAAGTCGAACCATTCGATGGATCGCCACGAGGTTTTCATGGGTTTCTTAGAAATTTCGAAAATAATGTAGCAAATAGGTTGAATGATGACAACCAGAAGCTTTCATATTTGATTTATTATTGCCGTGGTAGAGCGAAGGAATCCATTGAGCATTGTGTGCTTTTACCTGGGTCGTCAGGATATAAAGAAGCTATAGACATACTCACAAGTCAGTTTGGTCGCCCACATCAGATCGTTCAGTCAGTAACTCAGGAACTGTTTGGTGGTCCTAAGTTAGGTATTTCTGACTTGGATGGCCTCAGGCGTTTAGCCACCCAAATGCGAGCGTGTAGTATCACACTGTCCCAATTGGGTAAGTCAGGGGAGCTGAATGGATCTACTAATTTGATCCGGTTGGTTGAACGATTGCCCAGAGGCCTACAGGAAAGATGGGCTGATCTGGCTGACAACATAATGACTTCTAGAAGAG